>UCOJ01000649.1:0-77622 GCA_900474305.1 Cecidostiba fungosa
TAAACGTTCAAGGGCTCAAATGGTAGGTCACTGCATGAGGAACAAAATAAAACTTCTTGAAATTCAGGGCCGCACCCCTAACTATGCGTAAAAGCTAATTAATTGATCGAAATTTCAAATAAATGATTTGTAGCAAATTTTCGTTGTAGCCAGATATATCTCACACACCAAGTTAATCCCATCAATATTTTAAGCTTCTACATCAATCCATAATACTTGATTTAATTTAATATGCACGGTATTACTCCCATTAAAAATTGAATACTCGTGACGATCACAATCAAAATTATTCCGAGTTCCAATTGAATCATTCACGCTGTAATCTATGTGAAAATTCCACCAAAAGGTATATCAATCAATAGAATAAATCAATTTTCCATCAGACCAGAAGCTATAACGGATGATTCCGTGTAAAATAAATGCACTGATTATAAATATTTATAGCTCGCCTTGGTCCACCAAAACTACGACTACGAACAAATCGAACAATCCATTTTCCAAGCTCACGCGCGCGCGCGCGCGCGCGAAACCAAAACAATCCTATTATATAATCAGCGCGAAAACAAATAAATCACGTGGTCGCAGCCAACAAAGCTCCCGAGCAAAATGCCTAACGAAATAACGCATTCAAATCAACTAGAGACTCAAGCTGCAACGAGGAAAACGTCGACTCTATGGTCCCAAGAACTCGGAGAATATTCATGAAAGTAAGTAAATACACTCGACGTGTGCAGGCATACGAGAGAGAGAGAGAGAGAGAGAGAGAGAGCGCCGTCCCACTGCCTCCGGTAAAACTAAGTAAGCGTCGTCGGACGGAGACGTCGCCGGCTTGTTAGGACTAATTGCTAATCACGCGGCCGCTAGACCTCCCAGAGCGACTGAAATAATAGAGTCGTCGGCTGCGGCCCGAGCAAGAAGGAATTGAAGCGAAAGTTAACGCTTTCCACCTTCTCCAATCTATGCATAGAACGAAACCTACGAAAAATACACCTATATGTACTTGTTAGGTTTTGACAAATCGTGAAAATAGAGAGGTCATTGAGCTAAAGGCCAATTTAATTTTTTTATAAGATTTCAGAATATGATGGATTTACTGAAAATTGTTCGTTTGCAAATTATAGTACGAATATTGAAGCAGAAAAAAGAGTTATTGTTCTAGTCAAGGTTCATGCATAAGTATCTATGTACCTAGACACCCGCAGGAAAGTAATTTTCTCAACTTTTGCCGTTTTGACAGTTTCGCGCGAACTTTGCGGTTATACACGCGCTTTTCAGAATTTTCCCACTTGCCGGACCGATCGTATTTTCTTAATTAAGCTCGCGCCCAACTTTTTCTTCTTCGCCAAGAGGGCGCGATGCCGATTGCGCTGGCTCTCTTTTTTTTTAATTGATGGCCGGGGCGGAGTGTTCATTAATTACTACGCCGCGCTAGATAGCTGACTAGTGAGCCGCGAAAAATCGAGGAGGCAGTGACGAAAGTTTATTTTTTCCCCTCCCGCAAAGCTGATGAATAATTCTCGCGTTGTATAGGATAATTCGAGGATCTGAAATAAGTTATTATTCATCGGTAAACTTGCGGCATCATCGTTTAGAAAATCATAAAACTAATCAAGTAAAAAGTCGCTATAGCGTATATTATCCATTATCAAAAACGATGAGCATCGCGCTGACGCGGCTTTTTCGCCTCAATAATTCATGTGCTACTCTCCGGTGCGCGCAACTCCACTTTGGCCCACTCGAAATAATAACAATTTTCGCAATTCCTACCTCTGAATATTCAACGCGCCTGTATAACACTCGCGTCTCCCGGAAGCTCTTAATATATACATATATCTACAAACACAAAGAGCTCTTGGTCGATCTTGAAATCCCTCTCTCTCTCTCTCTATCTTTCGCTCGACGCGCGCGCCTTAACTTTCGCGGGTCAACGGCGACGGCAAACCGAGGAAAAAGTTTAGCGTTCTCAAGACGCGTCTTGATGAAGATCTCGGTTGCGCTTGCACTCGAACCCGATATTGGCTACCGCCGCCGCCGCCGACTCGTTTTCCATTGTTCTCTTTACCTGCGGCCCGGAAGCGCACGACTATCCGCGATATTAATCTTTTCAGGCGCGCTTTCTCTCCCTAGTTTGATTTCTATCGACTGGCTTTGTTCTCCACCCTCTCACTCTCCACCTGACCGGATAAAACTGTCCCTAGCGATATTAATCTTAAGAGAGGGACAGAAAGACGACGACTGCAAGTACCGAGAAAAGACAGTTTTTTAATTTTGCGCCTTGTTTCAGAGCTTGTTACAAGACACTCACTTCCTTGTGAACTGATAAAATTAAAAAAAGAAATATAACGATTATCACAACAAGTCCCTGGTGCATAATATGATAATTTCTCGCTCAACAAGACGCGTATGCGTATATATCTGCGATTTCGCACACCGTTGCAAGATAATTTAACGCTCATTCTTCGAGTGTATTTACAGTCTACAAAGTTTACTGGACGGCCGTATATAGTGTAAGTTGAATTATGCATTGACGTGCACATGGGTCAATATATAATTACAATGGCTCATCATTCACAGATTTCCTTGTGGAATAGCGCCGAACGTATATATAATAGTGGTTATGGATCCGTGCAAGGGACGTAACTAGGACAAGATCTCGCTTCAGGCTATATTAATCGGAAATTTGAATTTGAGAAGCTGGAAATACGTGATTTCTGGAACTATGTAGAATAGCAACCTTTATTTTGCATTGCAATGTGTAAACAAAGTTGTTTTTCGAAATTCTGTTTATAGGTTCTATGTACTAGCATGTTTCTCCGAACTGCAAAAATCCCTAAAAAACAATGAACCGAATAAATAAAGTATTTTTACCGTATTTTTAGTACTAGTATATTGGATTTTTCGAAGAATCTATAGAGTAATAAAATTGCCTCTATTTTTCAGTACAAGAGACCCACCCACATATGCCCATTCGAACAAACATTCTAAACATTCGTTAATTTCCTCTCTTTATTAAAAAAAAAAAAAAACCATTTCGCAACACATACTCCAACGCAAACATTAATATAACTATTACCCATCTCTGCCCGACACGTAATAAACTACATCACTACCATAACATTGTTCGCGCTCAGGCATTCTCAGTATAAACGCTAAATTTAGCATCAGCGGTATAGCGGCAGCTTGCGAACCTGCAAGATTCCCCGGATGCGCGCCATTCTCAGGTTGGGCTAATCTCGTCCCCCCTTTGCCCTCCTATCGCCGCGCATTATCACTTAACGATCAGGCTCCTCCAAAGAAACCATCACACAGTCTGCAGCGGCGGTAGGAACTTGTGGTGCGGATCGATGCGGCCTAATTGCTTCAAGGATAATTAACCGTCGACATCGTTCTTGCTTGCGCGCGAAAAGTTAGCTTTGAGCCGGACACGCGCGAGAAATGGCTAATTGAAACGTTATAATGCTCGCGGCTGGGCGCGTATACCTACTGAAATATTGGCGGTCGCGAGGCTGGTGTCGGACGTGATTTTGACGGCGACGTGACGAATTGGCCGTGAGCGAGCGCGACAGAAACGGAAACGAATGGTCGCAAGAGCGACGAGCTTACTGCTTCTGCTGCTGCTGCGCAGTGCCGCCGTTAATCCGTTGTGATAGAAGGATTCTGATATGCAGCGGACGAACGACTGCTGCAGTATTCGCGATTGAGAGTTTCGAGATATCTGATTTTGTTTTTGAGTTGAAATTAATATTTTTGTTACGTCCAGTGCGATCACTAGTAAGCCTATAAAAAGTTTTTGCTTGCTTAAATCTCAACAACCAAAATTTATAATGTTGTTATGATATAATATCTTTATAATAAGTATTGCTTCTACAATTATACTGGTTTGTTACTAGAACTAAACGCAATGTCAAATGCAATATTTTGCTGCAGCAGCAATGCATCCGTCAAAATTAAATACAAATATTGAAGCACGAGCTCGCGCTGCTGAAACTTTTTCCAACTAGCGAATGCATAGAAAGAAAATTTTTCTTTCTCTTGCCGGGTCGCTTCCTCACCATAATAACTCCCCGCGCACTCGTGATTGTGTATATATATATAACCAAGGCTCGCGCGTGAAATAAAGTAAACAACGAGTATACGGCAGAGCCAACCGCCAACACAAGCCGACCGGTTTTAATTACAGCTCGCTAATAAAAATTTCACTGGCTTTTCCCTCGATGGCGCGCAATGTTTCTTTTTCCTCCTTCATCGTACGCCTACGATGTCTCTCCGTAAAACAAAGAGAAAAAAGTACGCGAATGGATGCAAGCAAACACGGCCCGAAGTTATGCATGCCGAGTCTGACGAAACGAGCGCTCGTTCCACTTATTTTTATTTCTTCCCAAGACTCTGCCTTATTCTATTGCAGAGGAAATGCAGAACCTCTCTCATACGGGACACTTTTTAGCGCGGCGCACGCGCACAAAGCGAGGAGCATATAAAAAAGCGACCGCCGAAAGCAGCAGTGCGCAGCCATTTCGAAAAGTGCGAGAGCGAAGGAACATTTTCATCTCGATAGGGCCAACAGTAAGAGGATGTGATGCCTTTTTCGAAGTGAATTTTAGCAGACACTCTAATACGTTATTTAAATAGTCGCTGAACTTTTACGCGCGTTTCACCTTTTACTTCTAAAACCCATCTGTATATTTTTCATATTTTATGCTCCTCAAGTTATAAAAGTGTCTTGTGTAGCAATGTATATATAATATATACTCTTCTCAAAGCTATACGTAATCGCTATCATCGTGATTCCTCCCGCTCCTCAAAGAAAACCACAGAATATACATTATACTGTCGCATATAAAAGACATCATACGACATCATTCTCCCTTTATTTCCCAACAGCACTGAGAGAGCCTACTCGACCATATACCTGCACAATAACCTTCGTTCGCGATATTACAATGCCTCGGCGGTTCTTCAGGGTCAGACAAAGCTATACGAAACCCGGCGCGCACTTTAATTCCTGGTAGAGGCCAACTAAGTAAACACACTCTGGCCTCTCCAGCAGCGAAAAAAGTCCGAAGAACAATAAAGCCGCGCGGTTCACAAAGATCTCCGGAAAACAAAAGGAGGCACCCTCGATCCAAAGTGCCGTCACAAGAAAGAAAAGACTCTCGGACGATCTCTGTATATACCTATACCCGACGAATATACATATACGAAGGGTATACGGAAGAAGCCGAGCGACAAAATGCAAATTAGCCGCAGTGGCTCGCCGGATATAATCAAATTGTTGCGTTATAACGAAAGATATGTATAGCCGTCGCGGCGCGTTGAATCGAATAAACGGCAAGTGACCTGACGCGTTCGTTACGCGCTGTTTGCCCAGTACTGTACACTCTGCAGACCATACGCCTGGATTGAAAAGTTAAAGGGCCGTTTGACGGGGACGAATGTGCAAGAGTAGTAGTGCTGGCTTGTTTCAACCTGAGCAAGTACTGCGGTGCTGGCTTTTATCTGTGGGATTACCAGCCGCGGATGGTTTTGGCGACACGCGTTGACGATATGCGATAATTTGTCCTTTTGGTTAATGGATGTGCGGTTACTGATGTTTTATTAATCTGGGCTAGGTAACTTACTTTTGAGCTATGGATTGGCAACTAGAATGAATCCCGTACGTTTTCTTACCTGTAACAAAAAAAAACGGAGTGATGTTTAAAACAGAGCTTTCTGTTACTCTCATACGAAGCACTACTGTATAGAGGTTAAGAAAGCACGCCATTTAACTGAAGCATTTATCGTTTTGCCAAAAATCACTTGACGGACGGAAAAAGCTTTGAAATGAATATATATTAAAAAAATTGCCCCGTTCAATTATATTAGCAAAGTATACTTATACTCTATAAGATCAACATTCACAATATACTATCCACATCTTCAAACAAGACAAGAATTCGTACAGCCTACAATAACTCGCGGAAACGCTGGAGCAAGAAAAAAAGAGAAGAGTAGCTATAGGGCATAACCCTTCGAAGCAACAAATGTAAACAACGAAATTTGCAAGGCAAAGAAGCTTTGCAACACCACGTCGCTCTCTATATACGTATATAGGCGCGCAAAGTCGTAGGTTAACGCGGCGGTGGCTAGCAACTTAACTTTTGAATATTTCATCGCGCGATACACGCGCAGCAGCAACTTTGGCCGCTGAAAACTTGCAGCTGCGCTCGTTTTTTTTTTTTTGCTCTTCTTTGTTATCGCGCCGCCTGTTTGATACAAGTTTAATTACGAGCCAGCGGCTGCCAACTTTTCCCCCCACACTTTCTTTGCGAGAGAGAACCCTTCGAGTCGAATTTGAATGGTCGTAGCACGAAAGTTGCTGACTATGGGCTGAAATGCGACTTTCATGCGAGAGGGTGTTAACGCGGAAAAGAGACGACGGGAAAGTTCTCTGTGTGTATAATAAGTTGCTTTCCTTTTGCTCGGTTTATACATTTATATATTTACTAATTTTTCTTTCGAGCCATGGGGAAGCCGAAGAAAGTGCTTCGACGTGTTTGTTTGTTCGCATCATTGCGATTTACACTTTTCGAGGGGAGTGAGTGGCTTTTAGAGGAAATTCTTGAGTATTGAAAATAGAGAAAATAAGGTAAGGAAAGGATCGATGCCGTTCAAGTTACTTATTTCGAAGCCGTTCAACAATATTGTTTTTTTTTCTTTCGTATAAATTACAAGCAGAAGCTTTCAGCTTTTCCAAGTAATTTTTCCGGGCCAGAAGACCGCGAAGCGCTTTTGCGAGACTGTATATATAGAAAGGCAGAAGAGAATTAACTTTGCAGCGTGAAACTGTTATGGCTGTGTAGTTAAGTAATCGAGTTTTCGTAACAGGTTTGTCGGAGGAACGGGACGTTTATGAAGAAAAGTTATTATGGCTCAATTTTGCTCTTGTAATATTCTTGTTAAAAAAGACGCGAAAATTTTGATAGGTTGCGCGTCAGTATCGCATACTTTGGAAATTTCATAAGAGGCAGCCCTTGTTTTAACCTTAAATATTTGCAAAAATACTCGCGCGCGCGTCCGCGTGGGCATCCGTGATGCAATGCATGTAAACGTTATAAAGTTAAAATATTTTATAGTGCCCAGTAAAATTTGAAATTTAGATACGTGTGACATCAATTCCGGCTGAAATCTCGAGCACTGGAGAGTATAAAGATAAAGCTTTATATTGCAAATTACGACTGTATACTCATGCAAGCTCCAAAAAGAAATTTCACCTTGATTAAACGACAATTTTTTTCAATTATGCTTTATTGAATTCGACAAAGTTATAGCGGGAGGAGTGAAATGTTCAAATACGGTGTCTAATCCTATACGGAATGGGACCTAGACATCAAATGGAAGCATAATATATACCAACCATCTCGGAGTGGATTTTCCAAATCAGGATTTATCTCTCAAACACAATGATCGAAGAGCATTATTACGCAATCATAAGCTAACAAAAAAAGAAATAAATAAACTCTCGCCGGAGATACGTATACGTCAGCAAAACGCTAGCGCAGCTTTAAAAGCTTTATCGGATCGTGTCCATCGAGCGCACAATAGCTCCTCCCAGCTGATCAGTTCTTTCCTTTTTTAGAGTCGAGCTCGCTGTCGAGTCATAAATTATTTCAAACCCTCACCACCCCCTAGAAGGGTGGCGGAAATTGAGTGGCCGCGAGGCGCTAATTTTGCAATGCGTTCGTAGCTTTTTCGAGCAGTAGGTCAGTAACGCATGTACAAATCGAACAATTTTTTTTTAACGAACAGCTTACAGCGTCCACGTTCTCCAGTCTTACAGAGCTCGCTAATCGAATAACAGTCGTCGTCGTCGTCGTCGAAGCGAATCGATCGCGCTAAACGATCGAAAGAGAAAGAATAATCGGCATACATAACCCTCTTAGAACCGTAGCAAAGGGCAATTCCGATTCGATTACGGATCCCGCGAGCTATACCGCGAGATCGGCAAAAAAGGAGACATCCTTCTTGTTTCAATCGCCGCCGGAGTTTTCGCTCTCTCTCTCTTCTTCTCCCTCGAACGCCGCCGTCATTATTCTTCGAAAGGAGGTCGTGTGTCAGCGTGGCAGTAGCGTCCTCCCCGCGCGCTCTCTTTTTCTCTTACGACGGAATCAGATATCAATCATTGGTTCTTACATATGTATATAGATGAAGAGAAGGGGATTATGTGTCCTCCTCTCTTTTTCTCTCTTCCTCTCTCTCTCTTTCTCGCTGTCTCTGGCTTTTTTCTGAAAAGCCGATTGACTCGTATAGTTGTCGAGAACGAGATGACGACGACGTTGGGTTGAGGACGACGAGAAGTATTATGCAAGAGCTTGTCGCCGTTGAGAGATCGACGCGATTATGTTTGTCTCCGAGATAGACGTTATTTTGTTCGAGTGGGACACACGACTACTCTCGTTTTGATTTTGTTAATGGCGTGATTAATCGCCAGGCTGATGCGTACGTTTTTATATACAATTTGCCGATCGATGACAGAAATGTTTCACATTGTTAGTTTCCATTAGCTGCAATTACGTCATTTATATATTACACGAGTATTACGGCCTTAATTTTAATGGATGATGGCACGATTACATCGACACATCAGGAGCGATATATATTATATTGCTCACGTAAATGATAGCTTGCAGGAACGAAGTCATATAACTAACACTATAATATTTACAAAGCGTATTGCAGAAACTGAAGCACAAATAATGCGAGCTCGCAAAGTGACCTAGTTCCGTGGTAAAAATAAACACCGTTTAAAGTTTCCAGCAATAATTAATGCGCGAATAAATCCCGGCAAGTTCATTCGCAACGATGATCATTTCGAGAAAGCGAAAAAAACAGACCACTCGATTCTCTTCCGTTATATGAGCTCTTCTTTGCACGCGTGTCTAATCGGGCTACAAATCAGGCCCGGCGCGCAAGAAACGCTCGGCACTTTGCAGCGTCGGGTTCAATTTGAAACCGCGTCGGTGCAGTCGAGCAGTAGTAACTACATAAATTGTTCCGGAGAAAGTGAAGCTCAAAAAGCATCAGCAGTAGCAGCAAAGAGACTCTCACAGTCGCAGTTCGCGCACTGAGATGTCGCGTTTAAGCCGAGAGCATCGAGTGCCGGGAGCAGAGACGAGATGGCGGCAAAAAGGAGCAACTGTATTAAAGTCCGCTATCTCGGCCGTTTCATCTTTCGCTCGGTGGTCCGGTGTGCAGTATATACCTATACATATACGCGGCCAGGAAGCGGAAAGAGGCAGGACGAGTTACGGGGGACAGGCGAATTTTCGCCTTTGCGCAGCGAGAGTACATTTATAGCGGATCCTGAATTTTCACTCGGTTGCGCGAGAGATTTTTTTGCAGAGAACGTAGTATATTACACGTTTGCGAGAGTGATGAATCGAGGACGTGATGAAAAAGGAAATGTAGTACACGCTGATGACGCACAGATCGGGGATACAGATTTTATATTCAAAAAGTGTGTGCTTTAATGAAATTAACGGACCGACCGTAACGTCGGGAAACAAAGGCGCGTGCATTGTTGTTGAAAATTGCCCGAGAGGAAACAGATCAAATTCAAAGTAACCAATTACCACCTGTAGATGCTGGGGTTAAAAAAAACTTTTATTCAATTAATTATACACTGCTCTCGACTTGTTTTTCTCTTCACATATTTCGAGCGATTCGTGACACGGTTATGAAAATTAAACCCCCTTTTGTACAGAGTGACCTGAAACGAAACCGACGTTCAGGTTAGAAAAAAATAGCGTTTTCACAGAGATCAATATCTGACCTTTCAGTAAATTTCGTGGATCCTATGCAAATTTTTCCAACTCGACCTCCACAGTCTATTAAAAAACCGCAAGTTTTGAAGCAGTCCATTAAAAGTTCCAAGTCACGTCGAAAAGAACGAGAGCTTCGTTCAGTTAGAACTTTTGAATGTCAAAATTCATTACCAATCGGCTATAACTTGAAATTCTCGAAAAGTTATCCGCCTTTCGCAAATTTCTTCGACAAACCAGAGCATATTATAAGAAGAAAAAAAGAGAGCAACCCCGTCAAAATTTCACTACTGCATCAATAAGCACGTCTTACTGCAGAGAAGGCCTCCATATTCTTATACTTTAGGTGGGAGGGAGGACAGTTCGCTCAGGAATAATATCGACGACGCGGCCCAGTTTTAATCTCGCGCGTCTCCCGCAACTACTTTTAATGGAATTCGCCCCGACTGACTATTATATCCCGTCAGCCTCTACTGCGCACTCCTATCTTTTCTCTACTTTTCTCCGCAGATAATGAAATGAAGACGCGAGCAGGATGACTGGCTTCTGCACCGTTTTCTCTCACAATGGGATATAAATCTTGGGAGATAATTAAAAAAATTCCTTTCGAGTCCCTTTTTTTTCTCTCGCGTTCCTCGCGTGTGAATTTTTCGCTGCGGATCGATATATTGCACTCGCGGTAAAAAGAAACAAGCTTCCGGAAGCAGATAATTTGTTTACAATCGGGATTCGTATATATAGTACACGGCGTATATATCGCCGGGATGATTCGATTTGCAAAAGCTTTTTTTCGCGAAAGTTAACTAGCCGAGCTCGGGAGTGCGCGACAGCCGCGTGTGTGTGTGTATAGCAAAAAGAGAAGGAAAAAGTAAGCTTTCGATCAGTTGTGACTTCCGTCGGACGGTGGATTTATTACTGGGAATTCGCCGTCCTTTTTGAACGCGAATACCATTCCAAAAATACTGAAAATTACTATCCTCGTTTTCTAGTTTACTTTGTAAAAGGTTCATGCATAGACCCGTTTATTAAAATTTTTCGTTCCAATATTCCATGGAAATTTTTAGTGTTCGCAAAACATTCATACTTTATTAAAAACTAAAAACTGAGTTATAACGATAGGCCGAAAAAAGTAAATTTGACTGTGCACTGCTGCGTAATAAAATTCTAAATTCGATTCTCTTTGATGTTTCGTGCTTTACGGGAAGAATGCGCGAAAAATTTTTTAATTTTGTTAAATTTCTCAATGTTACCGTTTTAAAATATTCCTGGAATATTTAATAAACAAATTGTCCTGAAGTTTTCTTCTATATAGATTAATCGTTGAGAACGATTTAAAGCGTTTCAGTGACAAATGGATAAATATTTGTAAAAAGTTCGATACTTTCAAATAATCCTTCAGCTCCCTTCTCAAAAAAGTGATGACGTACTGGATATTGTGAAGACGTTAATGAAGCGATTTGATTCGTTGAGGAATAAATAAAAAACTTATTTACTATTTAATTTTAAAATTGTTTTCAAGTTCGTATTAAATAATTATGTTAAAAAAAAAATCATACAGCTCCTATTTTAATCTCCTAACCTCAAAAATTGATATAAATACGTTTGAGAGAAAAACAAAGACAAAGCCAAATGAACAATTCTCCAAAGGTGATAGATTTAGGAGAATCGCAAAGTCCAGAAGCGGTAATCCAATGATCCGTCGTATTATTGTGTGATGTGCGCTGGACTTTACTAAGTAGATTCAAATAGAACATTTTGTATACGTAACAAAGATATAGTATTTTATAAATTAAATGAGCAATATTAACCAACGCATCGCAAACTCGCAGAATGTAGAGAAATGCGAAAAAAGTTAACATGAAAATTCCTGTAAAAGCATCCGAGAGAGGCAAATTTCAAAAGAGTCAAGCTTCCCGCGGCTGAACAAGACCCAAAAGGCACCTACACTACTGGGAACGCATATAAAATATTCGCGATATTCACATTCCCTGCATACGACTCGTGCGCGTGGGTGGTATACACAGAGAGCTTGAGGGGGGCTGCGCGAGAAAAGCGCAAGGAAAGCGTACGTTAACGTAAAAATAAGGGAAAATAGTCTCGCGCGAAGACGACGCTCGAGAGTTTTCTCGTCCCGTTGCACTCTCTGCAAAAGCCCGTCCTCTCCGACGCGCAAAAAGCACAGCGGTGAAATTTATCACGCTGGCAACAGCTGTTCGATACCATCTCACTCTCTATTAGCCCGGAAATTGTTTTTACGAGCTCATGTTTTTTGCATTAATGCGACCGGCCATTATCTCGCGGGGCTTTCTCTCTTTCTCTCTTCTCCTCTTCCAAGAGGAGAAGTCTCCGGTCTAATTTAAATGTAATTGCTGTATAACACCGGCAGCGTCGCCGCTGCCCTTTTAATTTCAATTCAGGAAGCGTCGTTGTCTGGCTGTTCTTGCGAGTGAGAATATCGAGGGTCGATCGTAGTCGAGGGGTGAGAATATCCCTGTGCGCTTTTTACGCTCGACGCGGCTCTCGAATGAATTCAAAGAAAAAGACTCGGTGGTGCTTGCAGGTGATACATTCATTGGATGTTCGAACGCTTGGTTTGTTGCTTTGTCAGCGAGATTCCTTGAATAAACGGGATACCAGTACGTGGTTTTGTATCTGCGTTACGGATGATATCCAGCTCTGTTTTTATTTTTGCGATTTCGAGTGCAGTCGAAGATTTTAATATTTTCGGGAATTTCGTAATATCACTGATTTTATTTGCGTATTCGAAAGAGATACGTATAGCATGAATAATTCATCGAGTATCGAAAAGCGATTGCAATGAAATATAAATCATGGCCCTCAGCTTTATTATCCCAATGAGTGAAACTGATGCTGGAATTTTTTCATCGAGTTGACCATATCTGCCTGAGTGATAATTCAAGTACCGCTGCAGGTATTACTGATTTGTACATATGGTTCAAATTCGATTATCAGGTCCTTGAAACTACACGAACTAAACATGTAAAAAAATTTAATCAAGGGAGAACGAACGACGAAAAAGAATGGTTCATTTATTTTAATACAGCAGACTACCTCCATCATTTAATTTGCATTTCACTAAAAAGCACTTTTAAATAGGTATGAAATGCTTATTAAAAATTATTATGTTTTATATTTCACAGATAATACGACTTCAGCGCCAGATAATTAAATAAATTTCTCATTTTCACGACGAATACACGATTCCTGTTGCCATGAACTCATTTATCCATAAAATCATCTACACACTTTTCACTAAATATTATTGTGAAAAAGAAATCAAATCGCGTAATAACCATCCAAAGGTGTAAGTTCGAACAGTCACGACTCAACCCAAAAGTCGTCAGGAGAGATATCCGACCGTCTAATTGATGCCGCGGATCTTACCAGAACTTCGACTACACTGCATCGAGATATCACGCGAACCATCTTTCTCTTTTTCGATCGTGGCGTGTAGAATTTCCGAAAGCTCTTCCGGCAAACCGAATTTCGAAAAGCGGCCGAGTTCTTTTTTATCGACGCCGTGGGGGATGCAGTAGTACGCGCGCGTGCCGCGCATTCGGGAATAAAGAGCTCGGCAGCTGTGATGAAAGCCATCCGATTCGGGGATAAAGAAACGTCAAGCGAGGAAACGTTATATACATTTTTCGAATCTGAACTTGAAAGCTCGCCACCGCTGCTGCTTCTTTGTCCATTGTCTCCTAAAAGCGTTTCGAAGAGAGAGGCTCACATGTGCGTGGGCGGGACGAGTACGTGAGAGATTTTTTTTCGAGCAAAATTTATGAGGATTTGGATTAAATACGAAAGAATTACGGGCGATCGGGAGAAACCGTTTGACAATCATTGTATGTTGGAACAAAAACACGCTCGTAAATCAATGGTTTTTTCAGTCGTTAATGTAAACGACGCTGCGGTGACATTGTCAACTTAAGTATAATGGCGAAATTTATCTCGATTTTGAAAACCGTTTTTGAGGCATGATTTATTTTTGAATTTTTATTGAAAATAATGATTATTCAGGGTTCAAACAGAAAGCTCTGCGCTTGAAAGTTGTTTTTAAAACGAAAATATTCAAAGATAAATATGAAAAAATAACATTCATATTCGAATCGGCTAAAATATTTACTTTCGAGTATTTTCGTATTCATCATGTATATATTTTAAATACCGAAGGTGAAAGAAGGGGATTATTTAAAAAGCGTCAATGATCGCTGTGCATGGTATTATAATAATAAATAAAATAAAAAATATATTTTAAATATTTTACGCTGACGCAAATACACCAGAAATCATTTTACACATCCATCAATCACGGCCTGACCATATCACGACTCTTACTACTTGTGCAAGTTTTCTACTGTAACAATGCTCTATATACGTGCGTTCGTTCGTCTGCAAAGACACTTGTATAAACAAGAGAATCTCCAGTATCCTTACAAATAAATACTCTCTCTCTCGGTTTGATGAATAGTCGAAATCAACTGATCCTTAGCCTGCGGGAGTGATTTTTATACGTATAATACGACGACGAGGCGGCCGCATTACTCTTGCGCTGCGCGCGAATGCCCTTTTTATCGGGAATAAATTTTGATGAATTCGGCTGCTGGCGTCGAGGGTGAATCGGCGACGTTGAGGCGGATGTATGGCGCGTTATTTTTATGTACTTTTTAGAGCGTGCGCCACTGCCACTGATTTACGGCCTCGAATCTATTAGTGCGAGGCAGACAGAATTATGGTCGTTTTTTTTGTGACGGCAATATGAGCCTGGTGTGTGTGGATATGTTTCTGAAATTGAGATTTCGAGGGAAAAAGTCAGTATGGGTATACCTTTTGCAACAACGGAATCTAATTAAATCCTGACTGTACAGCAATGATTACCCGATTGATTGAATAACGCGCGCATCAGAGTTAACGCTCAAAGTAAATAATACACACGTACACGTAGAAGCGAAAATTAATCGTCGAAAATCGTATAGAGCATTTCGAATTGCTCCCACATACTGAAATCTTCTATACTAATCAATCACTCAGAGCCAATTCGAGCTCTTGAATGCATGGATACAAAAATAGCCAAATGCACGCATCCTATAGTCATGCAACATAATTATATACGGGAGAAAATTGCTGCAGCATTTCGAGTTGAATTTACATTCCATCGACTCCCCATGCCAATAAATTTCTCAGCTTTCACGCGATATTACTTATAATTTCAGAATCAACTCCGAGCGTAGATCTATATATAGACCCCACAATTTCCGCGGCAGCAATAATGTTCATATAGATACACGTGCAGCTAGTTGCGTAATGCGGTAAATAACTATGAAGAAAATTCGTGCGCGAGTTTATAAGCGTCAGTGCGGAATGATAGTTTTTTATTCGATCGTTATTCTACCCGAGAGAAGAAGATTAGATTCTGCGGAGGAACGAGCTCGCCGGAATTTTGAGTTTTAGTTTTTGGTCTCGGAATTTTTGCGAAATATCGCTCGCTAGCTCGCAACCAAGAGTAATATTCGCCGGAATAAATTTTCAGGCTGAATATTTACGGACGACTCTCGCGATTACATTCCGGAATAGATGAGATGCATACGACGCGAAGTTTCGCGCGCGCGAGTCTCTGGGATTGGAATTGCTAAATATTGTTTGTTTTGCGTGCACTATATCACAAACGCGTTTTATATATATATACGTGCCGTAAATAAAACATGCGCTGCGTAAATATTTCAAAGTTGTCACCGATTACTGTCATCTCGAAATTCGAGTAACACCATAAAGCATATAATATTCTAGCGTGCAACGACGCAAAAAAAAAAATTTTTTTTCCTAGCGACCGGAAAGAAATTAGGTTTTACAATCATTTTGCTCCTTTTTCTCCCCCGCAACGAGATTAACTCGCTTTAAATTCATTCGCGCCGTCTCGGGAATTTTTCCTTTTTTTTCTCGCGAGCTAATTAGCTTCTAGCGTGAGACTGACTGGTACTTTAGTGGATCATTGACTCGCGATGAGAAAGCCGACTTGCGCAGTAACGGCGGCGCCACTTTGAGATATGGCACGGAAGGGGTGAATACTTTTAAAGGCTTTTACGCTGCGCTTGGATGCTCTCGTCTGCTCTATCTCTTTTTTTTACGATAACCGCCTTACGTATTGCGAAATGCACGTTATTTCTAACATTTTGATAAGCTCAACGAAAAGCTTCTTAATTAAGATCAATTATAACGATATCTCTACATGCATCCGACGAATTTTCATAAATCTCCCAACTATTAAGAAGAAATGTGCCACGAATAATTCGTAGAATATAGTAGTTTCTCTCCTCGATGAGATAATAAAGGATCTTATAAATTGTGCAGCGTCTTGAGAAAATATAATAAATAATGCAGTCAGCTCTACTCTCTCCTTAAACTTGCTCGTCTGAAACTTTACTGCAAGATGCCTGGAAAATGGACTCTTCTCTCCGTCATAATTTTCAGGTCAAGTATTCTTAAAAACTTGCAGAGAGCTGCCAACGCACATCCATACTGTATATAAATGCATAACTCTATCGTCTCTCGAACCCAGCCACCGACACACACCAACAATACAACAATGCAAATTTCGCGCAGCATCGAACTTGCCCCAACCAACTTCCAACTAAATACTCCCTGCGCACGCTATGAGCTTACCCAATACGTCTTAAAAAAAAGAAGAAAACTTCCCATTCTGCAGCCGTACGCAAGAGTGTGCATAACGGAAAAACTCCGTGGAAGTTTGCGCTCTCGACTCATTCTTCCGGAAAAAGAAGTAACGGCCTCTCCTCGAACGCGCGCGTTGCAATGGAAGCTCCCGCGAGGGATAGTTTGTCTTTTTTTTTGCGCTGATGCACACTCGAGGTGTTGCAACCACGCTCGAAGAAAAGTTCGGCGCCGCGAGGAAACGGTAACGCGCTGCTCATCGCGTGCAGATTAATTATCCGAACATTTGTTGGAGTGAAATTTGAAAATTGAAGCCACTTGTATGGCATGTTGCAGAGGGCTCAGCGAAATACTACTGATATGGCTTCATTGCTTGCAATGAGTTTGTGAAACTCTGAGTAGCCGCAGAACTGAACTACTATTTCGCAAACAATCGAGCTGAAACTTGGTTGGTTTGAAATAAGAACAAACTCATGACGCAGATGGAAAGTTAAAGCATAATGTATGGTATATAATGAATGGAATGGTTAATAATAATAATAATAATAATAATAATAATGAGCAAAGTCATAGAAAGTAGAAAGGCACCATCGTCGACTAACAAGCCAAATCAAAGTGAGAGCGAAGACACTAAAAGTCGAAGCAATTCCACTCAGTAGCCGGCGGGAGAATGTACGAACGGCGTTCAAGAAAATTAGACAATAAAGCGCGCCCCATAAAAATGGGCATCTCCTCGCGCTCCGGTTAAATCCCGGGAATCGCAAATCGAAACTCTCTCTCTCTCTCTCAATTCACTCAGTTCCTCCTCCCATATTACGGGCAAAGTAACCGTTGCGAGAGAGGCGGACTGCACTCAGTAAACTTCGACGTGTGTATTGAGAAAGAGCAGAGTTTTCAAGTCCGTTGCTGACCGGCTGATCGATCTAATGGCATTGAAGAGAAGAGGTGGAGTCAGAAGGCGCAGTATTTACGTGTTATGTGGGTGATTATCAAAAAACGCGATTTATCAATATACGTATCACAATATATGTATTATACTGTAAACATTTTTTTTTGAGCGAAAAAAACTTGGTCAATATCTGTGGTGATCTTATTGTAGGATATTTTTACGTCGCATCATAAGCGGAAATGTGTCAGTAAGCCAAGTTTCAATCACCTATATAACCATAATAGATAATCGATAAAATGCTCGTTCTTTATTATATAATATAACAATATTGAGATAGAATATGATTGTCTAATAAAGCGTTCAAATTGCCGATAGATGAAAAACTGTTACACAGTAAATATTATACATTTTTTAATCAAATCTCAATCGAGAGAGAATAAAGTATAAAAGTTATAATGAGAACATAATAATTGTATTAATTAATGGTTAATGTAATGACATTATAACGTAGAAATTCTAGAGTTAATAAGTCAGCAAATAATAGATGTTAATTAATTTTTCGCAAAAGTAATATATATGAATATTAAATAAAAGAGCGATTTAACGAATCGAGAAAGAATCTGTATGAAATTCTAATAATTTTTCATTTGATTAATTTTGCTCGTACGATGATGAATTTATTAGATCTATTGCATTCCGCGCGCACTGCACTGTCACTCGAATTAATTTTGATCAACTTGAACGATGCGGAGCACGACATGCGAATCTGGAAAATTGAAATCGTCGAACGTGACATGTTTACGAACATTTGAATTCTTTTGTTCCTGCTTTTTACCTGCATATTTTACTCGCGTGGTTATAATTCAAAATCACCCCGTACATCAAATTCCAGCTTTTTCAACGCTTTCAAGCACGAAAGCTATAAGGCTATTCAAAAATGTTTTTATGCATTGCTGAAGATAATAAGATTGAAAATAAACAGTTACGCGTAACTATTGCGTAAAAAAATATTTTGAATTGCTACATGACGTATCGTACATTCTATCACCCGAGTAGTACTACCTCAAAATGAAACTTCAATCTTCGTTCTTATAAGAACGCGAAAAGAGCTGATCCGGTCTTCATACACATAAAGCTGCGCTTTCAAACGACGCAAACAAACGACGCACAACGGGTAAAAGGCAGAGAGATGAGAGAGAGAGTTAACGCAGCGCAGCGCGTAGTGCAAGCTCAAGCACCGTATTCTGCAATTTATCGCGCGTGAGCGCCCACCATGATCCATTTTTCAAGAATGCAACGCCACGTGATATGCATTTATTCTGCTGAAATTTTATTCTTTTCGATTTTAGCTGCGCGTTTCTTGTAATAAATATATCGGATACGTTACATATGCGCAGGAGAATCAGGACAGTATTAAAGGTGGCGCTGGTAAATTATAAATTATGCCAATCTCAATAGTTAGTCATTATGAGATTGTGAGATTTATACATTTACGTATTCGACCGAAGTCTGTGATTTACATACACAATCCTGAGACTGATAACTGTAATATTAAACAGCAAAAAAAGCTTTCCAACTCTGGCTTTTTATTTCCATACGATATTATGCAACGATAAATCTTTTATCAACAAGAGTTAGTTATCAAAAAGTTTGGTTTTAAATTACGATAATAAAGTTACGAAAATTTCCGTCATAAAAGATATGATTAATCGCATTCATTTCATTTAAACTTTTCAAAAGTCAGTAATTGAAGGCAACGTCGCGTTGAATAAATATGGTCTACACTGTCAGTTTTTAATTAGCGCATTCAGAAAAAAAACATACGATGAATACTTGCGCTACTGCAACAAGTAAGCTTCGTCAAATTTTTAATTGGAAAATAAACAAGCGATACTTCAATAATATTTATTCGATTATCAAGCATCTTTAATGAAATGCAATAAATATATTGCATCAACAATACTATCATCGTTTATTCGATTCACTAACGATTTATTCTCATCTCGCGTATATTCTCTCAACTCATCATTCCAAAAGTGAGTAGATCTTCGATCTGAAAGTATTTAAACGCGGCAAAGTGTTCTTCGAGGGAATTTATAAAATTACACGTCAACTTTCTAATTTAAAACCTCGCTCAATGGATTATGAAACTACACCATCAGTGTCGAAGTTGTGGTGAACTTAACAGTCCTAAACTTACCACACGCACTTGCACTAACGCCTAATGTACCGTCGCGTTTCACTACAATCCGACATAATATTATATCGCAATATATACAGGAGAAGGAAGTTTCCTAGTTAAAATGACTATTCAAAGTTGAAGCTGTAAATAATTTAACGGCCAAAGTTTCGACATTCTCAGCCGCGCGCAGGCGCTTATAATCTCCGCAAAACACATTAACAGCTACTGCACAAAAGTCGTTCTTTTAATTAAAATTACAGCACATTTTCCCGTTTACTCGCGATTACCACGCATTGTACGCTGCAATATTGATTTGACCCAGAAAATCGAAGAATTTCCTCGTTGGATTGCAAGCATTAGTGGGATGATGCATCAACGGACTACTCGCGGACGCGCGCATTTAGCCCGCTGTTAAGCGCAGCCAAACGGCAGGCCTCGAACGCGCGCAAAAATGCACATGGCAACATTATCGAAGCCACCGGCGGGTCCGGCGTATTGTAAATTACAACTGGCGCAACTGCGCTGGACTTTTCTCTCGCGACTTTTCCTGGAAGGTCTCGTGTTTTATTTCGCTACTGTTTGATATTTTTGTGACACTCAAAAGACTCGGAGTAGTAGTGGCTTAGTTTTGACACTAATTCTGACTCTAAGGATTTTAGAGAGTATATATATCTATCTAGTTTATGCAAAAAAATCATGTTTCAAAGTTGAACCTTTATTCTTCATATATACGTATACCAAACAATGAGAAATGTTACGACACAGCGTCGAAGCACAGCTGTATCATAATAAGACAGCAACGTTTAAAGTTGCGATAGTGGCTTATTCAAATTGAACTCGAAAGTACTTGCCAGTGCCCAATCGCAAGATAAAGCAGCGCAGATTGAAAAATAAAGCTGGATCTCAGTAGCATAAAATCACCCCCGAACAAGCGCAACTCAATCTCGCTCGACCATTACACAGTTCATACATAAACAGCATGAAAGCTCTCTCTCGGAATCCCTAAAAAATCATAGCCGGTCCCGCTTCTCTTTCCTTAAATATTCAGGCCGTGAGGGGACGACGGCATTTTTATGGCGCGCGGGTGAGCGTACGAAATCCCCCGTCAGTCGTAAAGAGCACTTGTAATGTCCGCGAGAGGGCTCTTTACGATAGAGTTGGTCCATGTTGCGTCTTAGGGGAGAGACGAGTAGTAGCCGAGAGGCTTTCACTACAACATCCGGTGCTAGATGAGCGCGAAAGGGTTGTTTCTGCTTTTTTTTTTGTTTAGTCCGAAGAGCCTTCACATAATCAACATATTAGCACTTGCAATGTGGTTTGCGTGACATAATGTTCCTGTCACATTTTTCGGTGAAATTTTATTCGCTACGAAAAATCCTTCATCTCTCTACTGCTTATCCCGCTGTAAAATAAACACAAGAGAATTTGTTCGTTCCAATTTTCGAGATATATGATACACTTCCTATCCGTTACGCATCAAACGCTGATTTACACAGCTGAATATACTAACTAGAACGACTATTTCGAGTAAAGCTTTGAAACACCTCTCTCTTGGCGCAATTAAGAGAGAAAAAAGAAAAAACAGCGCACCAAGCGTCAAAGATAATAAGCGCGCAACGGCGGCCGGTAAGCGCGTGCGGCCACACACAAGGGTCATTTCACCGTTGCAGCAAAGCGGCCGCGATCGCTAATGATACCGGTGTTAATTGCAGCTCTTTAAACAGCTCGACTGCCGCAATGAATCGTCCCCTTCTGCTGTATACATCTATACAGGCAGAAGCCAGTGTCTCTTTGACGATCGTTTCGGATAGTACATACAGCGCCAGAGGACTGATCCACTGCGGCGCTGTCACGGTTTTCGGCGTTTAACGTAATTTAGCCCTTTGGTCAAAGGACTTTCACGCTGAATTTTTACTGCTTGCTAATACTGAAGGAAAAAATAGAGTGAGCGATTGCTATACTTATTTGCTCACGATTTCTACCCGTGATACTTTGACTTTTCCCCTTGCTCCAAAAGGCCTATAATCAAGCTATTAGCAATCAGAGTGTAGTCGAAAAAGAAAAACATATACAATTTCCGCGATGCACATCAAATTAACTTGATTTGGACCTTCGGAAGAAGGGGAAAATCGAAGTATCAAGGATAGAAATCGCGAGCAAACATTACTCAGTCGTCGATTAAAAGTTGCTTAAAAAGGTTAAACGAGTTAAGCAATTTTCGCTTAACTCGTCGAGCGAAAAAATAGTGGGTAATCAGTAAGATAAATTCAAATGTTTTAATGTTTTAACAGTCATTTGTTATTTTTAACAGTTATTATTTTAACAAATAAATAATGTTGAAAAAGTGTTGAACGAAACTGCTACTGCATAATATCTAGTTTGCGATTCAAGATCGAGTTCCACTTCGAGAATTCGGCTACGGCTGAAAAACTCGGTTCAAGTAGAAAAGTCTCGGTTAGGCCAGACATGTGTTTAGTTTAATTGCATAAACTACTTTGTAAACTGGTGTTATTGATACTACTTTTCAGAATTGAAAGTTTTCTATAAATCCCTACAGATAAGGGTAGTTTACTTCGTCCAACCAGACCTCTACGCACTTCAAGAAGACCAGCATACGACCAAAAGACTAAAATATTGCATTTTGGCTCGGTTTCAGCAAGAAACTTCTCCCGAAAAAGATTTAAAAACTATAAAAACAGATTCCAAAAGTAGCTACTTTACTCTTAGCAAACCACCAATAAGACCGAAGTAACGTACCGACTTTTCACGTACACGTCTGCATTTAACGTATGTACTGAAGAGATGATGAAAACTTAAAAGGTATTACCCAACTCTTGTATGTCTCGCGAGAAATCAACCTAATTATATATAGGTTGTATTGACCCGTTATTCATCCAAACAGCTCGACGCGAATGTTCTCTCAATCTCTCAGCTCGTATACGTGCACAATGCAAAAGCCTCTTCCTCGATACCTCCTCTCATCCTTTCCACGCGATTATCCCCTCCCACGACTACTTTTCTTCTTCTCGAGCCGTTATCCTCATTTTCACTCTCTTAGCGACCTGCTTTTTCCAGAGAACTGGCTTTGGACGGAATTTTTCCGTCCGTCTGGCTGTTTGATTTGCCAGCGAGACCGAGGCGAGAGGTATATATCGACTTTGCTTTATTTTCCTAGCTATTCCCGCTGATGCTTTTCAGTGTTAGAAGATGAAGACGCTCTGAGCGAGACGGAGCTTTGAACGAATGAAGATGAAAACGGAGAGAGAGAGAAAGAGATTAATTTGGTTTACTTAAGATTAAAATAGATTTATATAAGCAGCGATAAAAAAACTTGTTTAGAAAGATTTGGGTTGATATCGGCTCTCCCGTAATATTCTTAGTAATAACAAATTTTTAAAATGTTATAGCGTCACAGGTGTCTCATTACAATAAAAGAGCTATCCGACAATGTACATCAGGGGTGACGGCCGTGGCTCAATCTGAGTTTCTCCGCTTTTTAGAATAATAAAAACCTTAACAATGTATTAAATAAATTTACAACTGCTCGAAATTGTTTCAACATTAAAAACGGAGCACCAACTCGCATTTATTAAATAAGCTTAATCTTCCGCAAAAAAAAAATTCGAAAACTCGTAGAATTTAGCATAATACGCGCAATTCGTGCGCGTTCGTCACATCGCAGTCTTCCGAATAATTCAACGCAATCCGCCCGCCGCTCGGACGAAAAAAGACTGGCTGACCGCGGCTTTATTTGCGCGGGCATCAAAAAAGCATTAGGCTGCAAACAAAGAAGCTAAAAACCACCGGCGCAACGCGCATAAAAAACGCATACTCACCACTCGTGCTCAGCGCATAAAAAAATCACGCGCCAATTACGTAAAAGCAAAAGCGCGCAGTAGAGAAAAAAAAATGTTCGCACCTGATCCCTCAAAAACGAGCCATCTCATTTGCACAAAGAAGCTAGTGCTTTTGTATATATACAAACACACTGCGAAGCTCTCCCGTTTTCTAAAGCGACGTATGAAGATTGCGATCCGCGATAATGAAACGAGAGACGAGCGAGGATACCGTCTCTTTTATTCCGGAGCTACAGTACACATCCTTTCGCTCTCGTTCTTATTAACTTGCGCGCGCGCGCGCTCATACACTGCAGTGTCTGTTTGTTTTGCCGTCTGTCTGCGCGAGAGAGAGAGAGAGAGAGTGCGTCTCGTGAGTCGATCGTCGAAGGAAAGCCGAGAGATATGCCGGAGATAGGATTATAGCGCCGACGTGTAATACTGCGGAGTCGATATGCTGGCGTTGGAAGATTGAACGAGTGTCGGAGCTTTATTCGCAGAGCTTTTCGAGACATTTAATTTACGGATTTAAATGGCGTCGTACAGACTCTTTTGAAAATGCGTCAATACCAGAGTTTTCAATAAGCATAATTCCAAAATGTTATATCCGATATTTCATGAGCAAGTAGCGACAGAATTATATACCCTGATATAAAAGTGCTTTTTTTTCTCTGCAGGTCGCAGTGGCGATTGATGTCGATTCTCTCGTATCTTCATCATGCATATTGATATTTAAACAACGATAACACTTGAGCTTCGCTTTGGCCTCGTTACGGCGAGGTTTTAAATACAAGAGCCGAGAAAAAAGCGCGATACAGATTACAAAGAAACGACGCCGATAGCAAACATTGACTTCTGAATATGAAATTTCTTATTCGAGTTTTTAAACGATCGGAATATTTGAATTTCAAAATTAATTGGATCGCACAGAGACGTCAAAGAAAGAATCGAATGCAATGAGAGACAGCGTATTGCAGTAAAATAATACCGGTTCTACTTAATGAAAAGCCAAAGCGGTGAAATATAAATTGATAAAATCAATTGTATGGAATATAGGCTATACACACGCGGTGTGCACTGCTCGTCTTGTTATATTAAAACTCGCACGCAGGTACTGCGCTACATACGCTCTTTTATTAAAAATAACAAAAGCCGTATTATGCATATAGCAACGTAATCGGATTCATCTCGTGTATCTATATATAGAAAAGCGCACTCCATGCTTCTAAGTCTTGATTAATCCATCATCAACGATGTCAAAAGCCATTCATCAAAATATAATATAAGCGGAGCAGATGATCAACGAGCTTAATTCAAGACAAATCAGGACTATTCGTATACGCACCATTATACCAGCCGCTCTCGCGCGATCTAATAAATAATCAAGGTGCCACTAATGTACGTATTACACGTAGGCTCGATAACAATAAGAACTGATAAATCCACGCCGAAAAAGAGAGAGCAGAGAAGCATCAGCCGACACAGCAGAAAAGCAGTCTCCCGATAATCGAGAGCAATACCACGTGCACTGCAGACTGCAAAGGAAGCTCCTCTCGCATATTTATCTCCGACCGTCGGCCGTCTCGTTCCCGCGTGGCCTTCATTTTTCAATCTCCCTCTGCAGCAGTATAATACTTCCGCGAGAGACAGAGAAAGGAGCTCCGATATCGAATGTCGATTCGCCACCACTCGCGTATATACACACACACAGACGATATGCGAGGAAGAGAGAGAGAGGAGCGATATTTTCCGCGGAATTATTCAGCGTGACGTTCGATAGACGCGTCGGCATTGCTGCTGCAGTCTCGTCGTTATATATAGAGAAAGCAGAAGCACGATGTGTATAGCTGTGGAGGATCTCGTGACTTTCGAATTGCTCGAGGCTTTTGTGCAGCGCATACGATTTCTTTACTACAGGCTCTCTCTCTCTCTCTCTCTCTCTTTCTCTTTATTTTAAAGAACTGCAAAAGGGGTGTTTTCGCGCGTCGAGGAAACAAAAGTCGGATATGCTGTGAATAAAATACGACGAAGGGCGTTATGGAGTGTTGTGTGTACATTGTTTTCTGAATATCAGTACCTTCTATCAGAATTTTTTTTCCTTTTCACATCGGCTATAAAAACATTTGTTAATAGTAATTCTCTGCTATATACTAACGAAGTGCGCACTTGAGAAAAAAAAGTCTATTTCAAATTGTCCTTTTATTTATCAAAGCCATCGGAGAAACTGATTTTACTCTACTGCAGGAATTTTAAAAAATATTACGCAATTTAAAAACTGTTCTTACACAACGACGCTTGATAAAGTGGACTTTTTTCAGAGTGTCGCACTCTCATTTCGCCGCGACAAAACTGTGTATAATAAAGAGAAAAATTAATTTAAAAGACGCAGCGGACCGTCTTTCTGTATCTGTCTGCAGCAATTTGCGACGATATACACAGTTTCTATGGCGCTAACACCGTAGCACTGAAGAAAATTAAATAAGCGGCCGCAGCCTCGGGCGGCATCTTCAATTTTCATTTTTGCGTTAATTTTAATAATTGTATATACTCCACTCCTTTTCCGGAAACGCTAATTACTTTTCGTCATCCAGGTCTCGCGTTGAAAGAAACGAAACGCTGATGCTTGACAGAGAGCATGAAAAATTTCTGAATATACACACCAGTTAATAAAGTACATAAACAACTATAATTAGCGCCGGAAACGCGAAGCGTCTCATTCGCTCGTTAATTACATTCGAATATAAGCGACTAAAATGAAAGCTTTGATTCATATAGACACAAAGCGTTAGCCCCGTTTAATTATCAACCGCACCGCGGAACGTCAGAACTTTTACCAGATCAAATCAACAAGCTCTTTGTCCCCCTATACGAGTGAAAATAAACGAAATCCGTCGGACGACCGCACGCGTAGCAAACAACATCGCTCGAAACTTTTCAATTGATAATTACACGCAAAGTGACAGAGTCGACAAAAAAAAAAAAAAAAAAATTGAAGAGCCGCGACGACTGTAGCGTTTGACAGAATGTGTACACTATACACGAGTGCCTTCTTCTCGACGCGCATTTGTATGAAGCGCGTCAAAACAAAGCGTCGAGCTTTCTACGCGTGGTTGTGGCTGTCAGAGAAAATATAATAAAGAAAGAGGGAAAAATGACGTCCGGAGTAAAAAGTCACTCGCGGAGGAAGAGCGTAAACACGTCGCGAGAGGGATTGATGCTGTCTTTTTTGGTATAGAAGGCGTGTTCATCTACTTGTCTTTCGGGTATATGTATGGGCTGTCGCCGATGACAAGTAACGCTGAGCATTCAGAGCTTCTTATTTTCTTATGCAGATTCCTTATGATTCGCGGTATTATTTCGAGGCTTTATTTAGCATTATCTAATTAGAGTAGTTGAAGGCATCAAATTATTTAGGAAAACTAGCTAGCCGGTGATGTATAGAGGTTTATTAACTTGCTGAACTATTCATTTGTTAACTATTCTAATACTTCATAAAATATTTTTTCGCTTAACTGCTTTGCATCAAAATGTTGTAAACTATGCACTCATGGAATAATTGCTGTAACTGCCTACGTATAATCAGTTGAAATACACTTTTCATTTAATTTTAATTCACATAACTTAAAAAAAACAGCTTGCAGTTTCACGATAAAGCGGCAGCAAAAGTATTCTTTAATGACTATGAATTATACTTTAGTATGTAGACAGCACATACGTAATCTAAACGAAATGAAGTGCATTTGCATACTCTGTTCAGTTACTTCAAAATTTGAATTACTGAAAAATACTTTTTCCATGTCTATAAATCATATTAAATTTAAAATATTCACTCCTCCTTTAAAAATACATTGATCATATGATGTTATTAATAAAATATTGAAAATATACATTTCCCCACATTTTAAAGATTATTACGATTTATTGGAATAATTGAGTAGGCATTATTACTCTGGAATTTTTCATTTGGATTTTTCTTAATAAAACGAGGTTTTTATTAAATATATTTTAGAACCTCTAAGCTTACTACGCCAATTCTGATCCAAATTCATCGATTGCTTCCCGACAAGTAACTGCTATTTATAGCCGAAAACCATTTTTCAATAAACTTTAAGTTATTTATTACCTAGACAGTTATTTGAGCTCAGATATGTAATAAATTATATATCATATGGTTCAAAATCAATCCCAAGAAGAATCTTTAAACACTTAGAATATCATCTATACAGTGCGCTGTCATAACGTGATATTTTTGTTAAGTTGGATATAGATCTGATAGAATTATAGGGATAGGCATCTACGATGTTCGAATGTGGCTCAAAATCGCTCCGGTTAACCGTGATATAAAAAGTCCATTAATTTTCTTAGAAATCCACTAACTAGAGAAGGATCATACTTTGAAATTATGGACTTTGATAAGGCTCCGCGAGGTGTTAGCTAGTAACAAAAGACGAGAGGCAGAGCAGCTTGTAATTTAATCGCATAGACTCTATATAAGTCTTAAGACTGACTGATGCAAGTAAGACGCTGCAATTAGAGTTTCTATAAGATTACTAAACACCGATTATTGCAAAAGTAAACGCGAATATCACCTAATAATAAAAAGCGTATGGTAAACAGTCGTCGTATAACTGATTATCTCTTTTTTATCAAACTGCCATCAGTAAGTCGTGAAGTAAGCAGCGGCTTTTTCACAGAGAGAACACAAACAAAAAGTTAACTTGCGTTTTGAAATAAGAACTAAACACCAGTATGTGACAATAACACCGAAAGCAACACGCGCGCGCGCCTACCTTGTGAAAACTATCGCGAGCCTCCAGTAAAAGTAGCACAGGGTTGAGGCATCCGCTGTCCGCGATCTTGGTTCAACAGCAGTTCGACACCATGATATGTATCTCACTTCCAAACCATCAACATCGCGCACACCATTATCCTCGTGTAGATCGAGAGAAATTAATAACAGAAAGCGTAGCACTGGAACACTTTGTTTTAAAAAAATCCTAAACTATCCGTCGCGCACGAACAGATAATTTGTCCAGAGACACATACGGGGGGGATAAACACAGCGTTCTCCAGTCGAGATCGGTAACCTAAACGAAGTGTATTATAAAGAGACGTATAGCGCGAGCGCGGGGGCGAGGTTCTGCTTTACGAACGGATACGCGAGCGCCTCGCTGGAACATCGGCGGAGGACTGCCGGGCGGCTCGCTCAGCCGCGGCCCATCGCGCAACACACCGACGCATCTGCTCCGCGCGCCTGCTCGAGAGGAGCTGCGCGCGCGCGATCCTCTATAATACATATACATAAGGCCAACACGAGCCTGGATCATCAGCTCAGTTATACATTCGTTGCTTATTTTCAGCGCTAAAAAGTCACGTATTAACTCGAAATTGTCTTCAGCCCTAGCGATGACGTTTCTCTATACGACACTGGCACATGAAATAGTTTGAGCGTTATACATCAGACTCGAGGTATACATAATCGAGCGCCGCCTACCTCTCGAACTAAAAATCCTTTCAGGATTTGATTTTGAATAATATTAATAGTAAAAAGTCAAAGATGGAACATAAAAATCAAATACTCCGTCAATAACGGCGCCGGCACTTACGTATACGAAATTCAATGCATACCGCAGTAGTGCAAGTCGGCGTTAGGTCAGCCCCGGATAAACGCGTCAGTCTGACGCTCCCGGAACTCGGACAGTCGAAGCAAACGAGTTGCAATAGGTAAAAAGAAAAGTGAAGCTGCTTGGAAGAGAGATAGGCAGCCACGAATAATCACGGGAGCGCGCGTAAATTGCTCCGCATTCTCGGCGCCGACGATAAAGCCTAATAGGGAATGTGCACAGGCGGCCGCTTTAATCCGTGCCTTAATATAAGGACACTTTCTCTTCATTAGCGCGCGGATATCGCCAACTTTCCCTCGGCCTGTGCAGCCGTGTTTTGTCTTTTGTTTCGCATAAGCGCGCGCGGCCCAGCTTATTTGGAGGACGATAAAGAAGCTTGTTTAGGACTGAGCGATATATTCAGGAAGCTGCGCCGCTGTGTTGTGATTACGGATTTTTCGAATGCCTCGCGAATTTTCACGAAGGATAATGAGTGACGGTGCGTTGTATACGAATTTTGCGAATATTTGTTTTCTTTCTTTCTTTTTCTTTTTGTAAACAAATGAACGATGAATATTGTGATAACACGTGTACAATGGATGCCAATAATATTAGGTAAAAAGAGCTCTGTAATCGAGAGGAATCACGTATAGAATTTCGGTTTTAAACAAATTGGCTCATATTTTTTGGGCTTCTTTTTAATATAAGTAATGTAAACTTTCGGGGTTCTAAAATTAAAGTTTTGATTGAATCCCAGTTTGCTTTCCTGGTGAAACGTTTTTCATATTGCAACGAAGATCGCAATTCCGTATTTCCCGGAAAAAGAATTCCAACAATTAATAACCTCTTCCACGAATACGTTTGAAGAGTTACTTCACAGCTATTCGCCATTTCTCGAATATACGGACTTGAAATGATACTCTGGTAAATCCAAGAATTACGCCAACTCACACTATATATTTCCACGAAAGTTCTACATTAATCATAGCACTTGCTCAAATAACAACAAATACGCTGCCTTGAATGAAAAACAAGTAAAAAAAGAAAAACCGGTGAACCCAAGCGAGCAAGCATCAGCGTCATTACTCAACAAGGCGCAGACATTGTACGGGTCGAGAGCGAGTTCCATATCGGCGTTGGATAGCTATATTGCCAATAATTACCGCGGCAATTACCCTTAACGATCCCGGCCGGAAGCTCTTTCAGCCGCGGCCAGCAGCAGCAGCTGTTGCTGCTTCTGCTGCGTCTCGCACGGGCCATTGAAGCCCCGATATGCGTTATAGTCCTGCGTTACGGGCCGTTGATTGGTCCTCTATCTCTCTCTCCTCTCATTCTCTTACCTTTGCTGTATACTATGATGAGGGCTACCAGGTGGGTATTACGGGTGATTATAAAAAAAGGACTAGATCGATCGCTTCTGTATAAAAGTTTGTACTACGAGGTAAATGGCCACCAGTGTTGAGTCTAATTTCTGTACAAATTATATCGTATCATTTTTCAGAAAAGGTCTATATTCTAAGCTGTCATTTTTCAAAGCACCAGAATAAAATAAATTATATATTGTCATCAAGGCGACAAAAGCTCCAGCAGCAAAACAAGAGACACTCCGAAAGAATATTCACCAAAATAGGCTGTCTATCAGCCGAGAATAAAAAAAAAAGAATACCCACTTCTCGGTGTATTAAATTTCAGACGCGCGTATACCCATCTTGACTGTCTGGCGATAAGCACCTGTCGCTCAGTAATCCATGAAAAATAGAAAAAGTCAAAGACGTGGGTCGTTCTCCTTTACGACCTTCGCTTCGGCCCCCGATCAGCCGTAAAAAAATCGACGGCGCGGCGTCGTGCCGCCCGCCGAGACTCAATACTGGAATATCACACGGGGGATGAATGACACGCGCAATCGAATTACTCTTGCTTCGATAAATTCGTTTGGCATCCAGTGAATGACGATCGCATCGTCATCGTTGCTTTTCGCAGTAACAATCTCCAAAATAAATATTTCAAACTCCAGACGTACCAGCTGCGATCGGCGAGGAATAACTTATCGGTCGACATGCGCGGTATACCTATTAAAGCGACGAGCGGGAAAAAGAACGCGGAGACGCTCAATTAGTATACGAGCGGCATCAAATGACCTCGCGTTCTTAGAGTATATGGCGCGATCGATACTCCGATGGATTATTAATAAGTCGCTTATTCCTTGAGATGATGGCTCAGGTGGATTATGCCCGGGCATTTTAATCACATTATATTCGTTGATTGGAAGCTTCTGTTAGAGCCTTCTACCGCTCTGATAACTCGAGCATAAGAGCGAGCTTAAATTGAGTCGGTCAGGAGACTATAGGTACAATAAGGGTATAGGGGAGACGCGCCCAGTTGGCTACCCAGAGCTATTTAGAGTTATCTTTTTATTGTTCAACGAAAAAAATTTAAAAACGTTATCTCTGAGTAAAAAGTTGCGCCATTTGGTGTTGGAAGCTGGAAATACAAAAGCAGCCATAGCAGGAGCTAACCGTTCTAGGCGCATCTCCTCTGCAGCACGCATAATCGAAAATCAGAAAACGGAGATATCGCTAATTATAATCAGATCGGCAGCTAGTTCATCGCACACATCGAATTCCTTCAAAGTGATTTCGAGAAAAATGACTCCACCTAATACCACTATGACAAATAGATTTACGGCAAATCATTGTCACGACTGTCGTCACACAGTCCACTCAAAAACATTATCATCATCATATGAACCAAATATAATTATGATCCCTCGTAAAACGTGTTCTTTCATCCTATACACGTCTGCAGTGCACTGAAGCATGATCAAGCAGAAAACAAGCTCAACCCGGCCACGTATATACAAAGACCAGCAGCCCATAGTTAAAATTACAGTCAGCACCGACGCGCGAACAATCCGACGCTACTATATACTCCGCGCGGCGCGCGGTGGTAGGGGTGACTTGGCATCGGCTCGCGAATAAAAGCGCCGCAGCGTGTGCGGTTGCATGGGAAACGCGCGAACGGCCGCAATAAACGCAATGACGCAGGCGTACTTTATTGCGCCTTCGCGCAGTGTGTGCTGCAGCAGAGAAGCCGTGCGCGCATTATTCGCGGAATATATAGGCTGCATTGCTTCTCGCGCGTCGCGATGTGCACAGGAGAGGAATAAAGGCTATGCGGGATATCGTGCGGTTTCGTTTGTTGATTTCATATATGGTGTGATATCTGTAGGGCTACTGTGAAAAGCTATTTATTCTGGTGAAATAAGAAGGATTAAATTGAAGATAAGCTTATTTTTAACCAATAGTTGGTTTGGAATCTGTGATCGGTCTTTTGTATTTTTTAGTGCTAATTCGGTTAATAAATTCAACGTACTGAGTGGTATCTTAGTTTTTCAATTTAAAAGTGAATTTTACGTAGTATTGGTTACTTATCGATACGCAATTACTGATACAATGTATTCAAATTAATTTCTTGTTGTATAATAGGAATATACTGAATAAAATAGTACGCAAGCTTCAATAAAAACCTGATTGCGAGTATATGCAGCTTGTATTTTTTTTTAAATTACTTCATATCAATACAGGCAACTTATAACAGTTGTCAGAAATCAAATAAAGATGCTTTTTAAAAAATTGAACAAATTCAATCATAAAAACCAACCAAACAGACAGGGCCAGATCATCGCTCGAGATCAGCACTCGCAGGCGTAGTCTCGCGGATATAAAGTTTCAAAACAATCCATCGAAGCGCACCGCACTGGCTCATATATATTCTATAAATAAAAGATGCAGCTCGGATTTCCTCCGCGTATATATCCTCCGAGTTATCGATAACCCATCAAGAATACGTCGTAAACAAAGCAGCCGACACAGCTCGATTTCGAAAGTTGCGGGCTTTTCCGCATCGCGGAGACAGCATAGACCGCGGGAATAAGAAACAAAAAAAAAGACGAATCTCAGCCCCAAAAACGACCCGACGCCGCTGCTATATACGAAAGAGGCAAACTATATTACGAAGAAGAATGAAGAAAGTCGAGGCAGAAACTGCAGTTACACTTAGCCACGCATCTCGTTTCCTCCTCCGCTATATACTCAATATATCACTCTTCTCGACGGTGCATCTCCAGATGCGCTACTGCAATCGCGCGCGCGCGCAACACACGAGAAAGAAAAAGATCTGCAGCTGCTGTCGTCCTGCGGAAAACGTCAAGCGCACAAACACGTACACACACACACACACACGTATATACGAAAGTTTGGCTCGATTTGTCACGACGCGGCGCCTAATGCTAAGCACAGAGAGAAAGCTAGCGCGCCAAATTCATGCGCGCGCTGTGTGTACCTTTTCACTTATACGACTGCATACTCGAGCGCGAATATTGTGTATGTGTGCATAGAGAGAGAGTGAGAGAGAGAGAGAGGCGGACGACAACAAATTACGCCGGACGCGCAACGAATCCAATTACCCCGACTAACTTGCGAACAAACAGTTTGCGTGTATGTATATATATATACGTTCGGCGGGAACTCCGAGTGATTTGGAATGATAATTTGCCGAGTGCGAGTCTTTCACGAGCCAGAGCCGTGATGTACGCGTTCGCCGATGTGTTTAGAGCATGATTGTGCGCCTTGTGACAAGTTGCTGCCGCCGACCGACCGACCAACCGACTGAAATTAATGGCATTGGCTCGCGAGAGCTGTTTTACGCTTCGGGCTGTATTGATGCAAAGATTAGTTTGGCCCTAGTTGATCGAGAGAACAGTAGAGTAACTAACTATAATAGTTCGAAATCGACTCTCTTTCCTTTTTCGAATAATTTTGAATGTCGTATTACCAGCGATTTCATTGCGACCAGCGCGGATTGCCATCAGTTTCTAGCTTCTGACACGAGATTTACAGGACTACTTATAACACTAGTATCGTAATGTACTATTGCCAGTATACGCTTTCCCGGCCTGTCAAAACAATTGATCTGATCTAATCTAACCCTAGACTCACAGGTTGACCGAGCGCACTTTTATATATTTTTCTCCAGGATCCTGTTAACGAATGATATCCATAGCTCACTGTAGCTTGTAATTTTTTGATAATTTAACGTCGTTAGTCTACCATCTATAATAAGCACGGTAGCTCCTTACGACTAAAAAATGTTTCAAACTTTATTGAGTTCGCGCAGCCACCCGAGAATCCTACTCACGCAACACAGAAAACCGATTAAACGCCATATGATGTATCCCATATCAAATCTGGCGACTCGGAAAAATAGTAAAAGCCTTTGCAGGAGTAACTTTTTCAAAAAATCCCCATATACATATAACCGTATTTTCAGACACGAAACAAACGACTTGACGGATCGAGCTTCCGGCCTATCGATCAGATTTCGCGGCCAGCGCCTCCGTCGAGTCGGATAAAATGCATCGACGTTATATAATATTAAACGCTTCATCATTCCGCTCGACGTGTCGCGAGAGGAATACCGATAAGAGCGGCTTCGAATTTTATTGGCCGTCTTCGGGCATAACCCCTTCCATCACGTCGTCTTTTTTTGGACGTTCTATAAGAAGGATGCGAGCCCGCGCCGTCAGCCACACGCGTGCGCTCTGTACTGGATTTATTTCCACGGGAGAGATACAGAGAGAGAAATCATGGACTGTGTGTGCGGAATATCATGATTTTAAGGCTGTCGCGTTTATAATATAGTAGTGGATCGAGAGCGCGTGGGCTGAAGTGATTGGGAATCTGATTATTTTAGGCGATTTTTGGGATTATTGCGTGGTAATGAGATCGCGCATTTTGAATGAGCTGCTAGATTAACGAGATAATCAGACTGATGCCGAACAAAGCTAGCCGCAGAATTCAATTTTCCGAAATTGAACACAAACAATAAGGAAATTAAATTTTCAAGCGAATAATACATTCCGCCCTTTTCAAGCGAGTTTAATGAATTAATTTTGCTCTCCCGAAATTATTATATATCGATCGTCGTTATGTATTTTTTCAGTGTGCGCGCATAAGAGAGGAGATTAAACCCAGTATTATGGCTACTCCTAGCTATTTTATGCGTAACTTTTTGCTGGAGAGATGAAAATTTAAATTTATTATTTTAATGTGTTTGGCTGCAAAAAGCAAAAAGCTGTTTTGGCTGTAAATATCTATTTGCTCAAGAAGAAAATACCGTTCTAAAAGTATGTGTAATAGACCGCAAAAATATACACCAGAAAACCGACTTAAAGTGGCACCATCCGTTGGTAGAAGCTGGAAATACAAAAATAGCGATAATATGACCTAGCTGTACAGGGAGCATCTCCCTTGTACACCTTCGAAACCAGAGATACGAAGCCCAGCGAAAAAATGAAAATATCTCATACGCCGTCCATCTCCGCGAAAATCCGCAGCACGAATCGCGCGAGATGACAGCCACTCTCCTCCCCTCTGCTGTAGCTATATATACCCACGAACGACGAAGAAGCAACAACAGCAGCGGCACGAGATTACATCCTCGACAGAATAATGAGGAGAAACGAGGCGTACACGCGATGACCGACAGCGACACGCGGCTGTATTTTCTCGGCTAATATGGCTTTTACTTTTCGGACGCTGCTCACTCTTGTTCGTTCCACAGCTGCTGCTGGACGAGGTTCATCTCGTAGCTGCGGGTTTATGGCGGAATCCGAGCATATAGCGTCGAGAGCCCGATAAAAGACGTGATAAAAGATGCGGACGCGTTGTATGTGAAGAAAGGGACACCTCACCATACGAGAAAAAAAGGACGGACTTGAGTCTTTAAGTCACGATGATACTTGCTGCAGCTATTATTTCAAACAGACGATGTTATAACGTGGTCCGTAACAAATAATTAATTCACAAATTTAAACTATGTAAGAATGTATCCATTCATTTCATATAAAAACGCACAAGCAAACATACGGATCATATAATTTGTATTGTTTGTAATTACGTTCGTATATAATTCGTATGTTTACAGAAGTAAAAAAAAAAAAAAACATCGAACAGGCTTTTACTCTGTCTAAAGATGCGCACCGACAGATTCGATTCAATAACGTAATCAATCAATACCTCAAATTTGCCTGCAGTATTACCCACTGAAACCCTTTCCTGATAATTTTTGACAAATATTATAACTAGCCATAATCCCACGCCCTCTACTTGACTTCGCGAAACGTTTACACCTTACATTCATGCAGCATTTATTTATTCCATAAATATTTTCAGTATTTCACAGAATAAAGTTTTTAGTCGAAAGTAGAAATCAGTGATTCAATATTTATTTTGCGAATAACAAATACGAAAAATAATAATTGTCATCTTCCAACAGACAACTTTGCTTCATTATTGAGTGGCGGCTGTAAGATTCGAGAGAAAATCAAGTTAAAGTATATTGCATTATCGAGCTTGTTAAATTTGAAATATATTCTAATGAGAAATGCATATATTGCGAAAATTTAATAACCTACTTCCGGGAAAGCGGATCAGTCGAAAGAACAATTCTGTGCTCGTCGTACTTTCGATACACGTTGAAGTAGATTCAGATCTAGCATGTTCGAACGCGCGGTATATGAATCCGATTATACTTCGATATGCGAAATAAAGAAATTGCTGACATTATTATTCAAATATTCTGTACATCAGACTAAAATAAAAAAAAATCACGATCGTAGTAGCTCACAAGTATAAACTAATCCAATAACATAAAGCAATATACATATTCGTATACATCGTTACCTAGTCCAACAGTATTATAGCATAGCATTCGCCTCATTACATCCGAGCTTGGCCGAGAGAAAGGGAATATTCCCAATTCCCGGCGAGCCCAGCCAAAAAAAAGAGACTGGCGCAGATAGACTGCTGCAGAGATACACGACGAGGAGAAATGAGAAAAAAAATGAGAAGAAACGTAAAGTACGAGACAGAACGAGAGCGGCGAAAAAAAGCACGGCATCTAGGACGAAAGACATAGGGCTAGAGCCGGGGAGAAAGACATTGACCGACACGCGCGGTTTGTCCGGGGAAATATAAGCGAATGTTCGTGCGATGCTTCCGGCCCCTCTCCCAGCAGAGAGAGAGAGAGAGACTATACAGAGGCAATAAAGCGCAGCGGCGGCGGCGGCGGGAAATCGACTCCGTCGAAGTCGATAAGCGATTGCGAGGGAGAGAGAGGGCTATATACGGGTACACACTCGAGTGCGTGATGTCTTAGCCTAATTTGAGGCTTATTGCCTCTCGTTTTTACAAGCACCCGGCTACTCGACCCTCCCCCCTCCTCTCTCTGTTCTCTCTCTATCTATCTATCTTTGGCTCGGCTTTCTACTCTAATACTCGTCTCGTCTCGTATGTCTTTTTATTTATAGATTATTGGGGCCGTTGTCATGCTTATATCGAGATTGGCTGGTTCTCCACCGTCTCTCTGTGTTGAGCCTGGCATTTGGTATTTTGAAGGATCGAGTCATTTCTCGAGTTGCTGAATATTGGTATGACAGAAATCTGGATATTGTTGATCGAAAACAAATCTTTTTTTTCGATTGTGCAAAAATATCGATTGCTTCTAAAAAGAATAAACAACTTCTATTGTATAACGTTGAGTGTTATCAAAATTGAGAACAGTATACAATGAGTTCGATAAATATTCTCTTTTGTTGTACGTATAATTGAGCCTTGGTTGTTTTATTGAAAGTTTTGTTCAATGAAAGGACTATACCATCAGTACTTTGCTCTTCAGTTATACATTATTGAACGCAACTCATTATAATATTACGTCTATTATATACAGAAACCACATATAAAGCGGTCGTTATTACGGCGTGAAACAACATTACAGTCGACCCATCAATGTGAATATACATTATTATTAAACTAGGTAACAAGCTCCATAGTTGCGGGGATTTATTACCCAGCACACCCAGCTGACAAAAGCTGTCGACGCGAAAACTTGTCCGCATCGTGCAATGCATCGCTCCTTTTAGCGCACTCTCTCTGCGAGCTTGAATTTGGCGAACGTCGCCCGTCAATCACTGCGTTGCTCATGCGCGTATATACGCCTGACGTAGTGATGTATATATATGTATAATCTACAGCTATAGAGGAGCGAAACGTTTCGTCGACGCATCGTCAGGCTGACGTATCGTCGAGCCAATTGACAAGTGCGTTATTATACGCATTGCAGCTGAGTGAACGTTGAGAAAAAAATCGAGATAGGTGAGTTTAGCGCAAGCTTGTTAATAATTCAATTTCCGAATTGTTCAACGACGCACGTTTGATGCTCCAAAAAAAATAAAATTGCAGCACCTTACGATACAATGACGATTCGAATGCAACCATGTATACGATGTATTTGATACACTCAAATATCTAAAATGTCATGCTTTCGAAATTATTTGCTTTGCGGGTTGTGTGGATTAAAAACTTGTCACACGTTTCATACTTATATAGTGGACAATGAACAAATATATGCGAGGGGAAGTTATTATTTGGAGCATCTCAAGATCCTTCTTTGTGATACACAATTTGTTAAACTTGAGCGAAAATGTTATAAGGTAACTTATAAAAACCCTTAGCAATCATAAATACCGACTAGTTGACTATTCATTAGAGAACTTTTAAAGTAATTAAGTATTAGGTTATGTTAAATAAAACATTATGCATCCAATCTATCTTCGAAATTATTACCACCTAAACCCAGAAGCTCACGGACCCAAATGTCCAAACTAATAGCGATCCTAGTCTAAATACTCCACTATTTCAAATCAAATATCCAGAAATTAAGCAACGCCATTAGACCATACCCCAATGTAATCAACGCGTTCCCATTCAAATTTATTCAAAGCAACATCTTCATTCAACCTCAGTATCAAAAGAACGCCGATAAAACACCGCTGCAACCGCGAAAGGCGTCAAATTACTAAGCAGCTGCAGCTGTGCGTTTGAGAGCCTTTCAAGCAAGGAACTCGTTCCGGGCGACGTAATAGAATTGTCAAGGCGCAGCGACGGTCTTGTCTTGTGAAGCGTTTCTCTTGACGAGCACTTGCGTTGTTAACGAGTTGATTTTCACCGGTAAAACTTTGTCTGCACTGTTTGCTTGCCGGATGTGCTGAGAAAACAGATGAATGAATATTCCCCGGATAAACGATAGCCTTTGTCGCAAGTGGTGCCTTTGCAAGAATTTGCTTATAGTAATATTCGTTATTTTTAGGGAAGCAATATACATTGCTTCGTGATACCACGATTATTCTATATTTTGGTGGTACAATGGTATTTACATGTAAATTTATTACAGTTTTACCATTATAGTAGCTCATGCTTTGAATTCAGAGTATAGAAGCAAGAACAAATTTTTTTCATCAGAGTTCCTTCAGCGTTAGTGAGGCTATCATTTTAGTGAAACTGAGTTACCCCATTTGCAGGCTCGAAGACAAAGGCACTTTTTTGCGAGAACCCCAGAATACTTAATATCGTTGGCTACGTGTCGCTTGAATCTTCTGTAAAAAAGAGAAATTTTTTATTGAATTTACTACAGTGCGACGTATAGGATGTGCGAAAATTGAATTTTCTATTGCTAGATATAAGACCTATACATTACGACGAGAAAAATCGATATGATATTGTAGCTACTAATAACGAAGAAGCGGCTACTTTAAATTGTCATTTTCAAAACTCCAAAGAAACACAATTTTCTGTTTAAATGAACCTACTAATAGCATAGTACTTGATCATTAATTTCTAAAGTCTGTAAACTACTTAACCGTTGATTTATATTCACTTGTTATGGTCTCTATAATTCATTAATTCAACTATGTTTGTAAGTACCGTTTTTAGTCAATGTGCGTTTCCAATATCCTCGATTCCATGAATGAGCCTTGATCTATTATGCGACTGGTCAAATCGTCATTGAGCTTAGTCTCGCTTAGAAACTCGAAAATTAGTATTCTGCAGTAGTTTCACAGAAGCGCATGTCGATAATAAGCGCGACTCGGACTCTAGCTCGGTATTCATATAACCAAAGGCTCGTCTGGTCCAAACATGGATGTATAAAGGTCTACTGGGTCATTCGATTTAGCTTCTTGAAGATCGAACTACAATGTCTTGCGTGTCTGTTTAATTGTGATTATTTGGTAGTATTACAATTATTTTTTATTGTATATAGACACTATTTGAATTTCCTATATATGAAGAATTCTATATAAAAAACACCATCTTGGGGGGTAAGAATGAGGCAAAATGAATTTAAGGTACGCATTTCGAACAATTTTTTTGTTCTTGTTGTATATATGCATAATAGTATACAAAACCATGAAAGTGTAATAGAGATTATCGTACAATCCAATTTTTTATAACTAAAATTTTGGCTGTGCATACATTGCTTCGACATACATATCGTATTAGAAACAGATAGAAAAGCCATTAATTAGAGAAATATCAACATTCCAGTGGTTATCGGTATTTGCGTTTGCGTTACACTTAATTAAACAGAGATGGGTTTAAAAGGCATTATCGCCTCAAATTGCATCAGCGTATAGAATGTTAACATAATAAAGCAAGAAAAATTTATACTAATTAATAAAAAAATAATAATAAAGCAAACTATGTCAAGTCGCGCAAAAAGCACACATCCCACTCCTTCGGCTACGCGGGCCTGGTTTTTATTCCCACAAAAGAAGCGGAGAAAATCGGAATGAAGAGGCCAGTTAATTTGAGGGAAGCAGCCAGCCCGACACTGGAGTTTCGCGCAATAAAAGCCCATCAGAGCCTTCCGCGCGCTCGCGAAAATAAAAATATAGAAAGAAAAAAAAACGCAACACGAAATTTCTCACAGGGCAACCGTGGAAAATCTCCTAAAAATCAGCGCGCGCTCACTGCAGCGGACTAGAGTAGAGAACGAAACATCAAACGAAATCACGCTCGGCCGGGCATCAAGTTATGCGCTTTCTCTCTCTCTCTCTCTCTTTCGTGTTCTCGACACGGCTGCACCGGTGGCAGGAAACTCATCTTGCGTCATATACACGGTCAGCGGTCGCATAATTCGACTAACGCCGCGTGCATAACCCGAGAGACAAAAAGCCTCGGCTATGCAGCGGCAAAAAGAAAAGTAAAGAAAAAGAACGAGTATATATGCAGCGGGAAAATTTCGCGCTCGCGTGTTTGCACGTGCAGAAGCTGAAGATGGACTGCACACGAGAGGAAGCTCTCGCGTGGTCCCAGTTTAATTAGCAGACAAATTAAATGCCCGCGGACATAGGAGTATATAGAGGCTGCGCGCAATTAGGGGTATTATAAATTAATTATAACGCCCGTCCTGCTGCTACTACTACTACTGGCGCCTAGCATTGCGGGATTCAATCTCGGAATGGGCTCCAGCTTGCCAAAATGGATGCCAAACAACTTAGCCGCTCTCGCGCTTCTCTATATACACTGCACACATACACATACGTGCTGCAAGCTCTAGGCTCTGCTGTGATGGCGCCGCAGGCATGGCAGCGCTTTTAATGAAATCGCCGCGTGAGTTTTCCGGAATATGTAATTTAATAAAGCCTCTCGCGGCCGGTGACTCTTTCGAGCACGCGGAGCTTTCTCGCGGAATTGTTACAAGCTTTGCCGGCGGTGGCAAGATGACGCGATTTATTATTCAGTTGTCGAGAGCGGATCTCGTAATTTATTCAGGCTGGGACGCGCTCCTCTCGAGACTCTCGCTCGACTATATTGATTTTCTGAATAATTTTCAGAGTTTAAAAACAGAGCGACAGTTTTGAATACATATATATTTGCGTGCGTCAGTCGCGATTGCGAAAATACATCTGGCGTAGTTTCTGAGATGGATATTATGTAGTATAACGTCGTTTGAAATAATTAAAACCTGCGGCTGCGAAGAAAGCTCGTCTCTCGTGTGACAAGAGAATTATATAGTCGTCGAGAAATCTAGGTTAGGAGGGCGCAGATAGACGGCGATTAAGCGAAACAACCGTCTGACAGCACCTGTTGATAGCTTTGTGCTGCGTGTCTCTCTCTCTCTCTCAATGCGCACGTATATAGATATGCTGATTCGCAAGAGGGGACGCAGGTGCGCGCGCGTACCTATCTATATGTATAAGTATATACATGTATATACATATACGAGTACCTACGCGATGCCCGCGGGGCCACTGCTGATGCTGATCGTTTGTCGGCCCTTTTGTGATTCGCGATAGTGAAAAAGCTCATGCAATTGACCATTTGCTGAGGTGGCGATTCTGAGAGGTGGGAAGAGAGGCTTGCCACTGATGGCTCTGTACATCATCATGCGATTGTGGTATTACTGATTGCTTGATCGAGGTATTATAGGTGTTGATCGTTTTGGTCATTTGTACTTGATGTAATGGGATTATAAATATTCAATTTTTATCAACTGAATTAATAACTGCCTATTAAAAATCTACAATAATAATTATTATGTAACATTATAGAAAATATCTGTAATAGGTATGTTGTTTTGTGGAGGCCCCTGGGTAAAAACAATTTTTTTAATTGATGCCATATATTTCAAACCTGCTGCAAGGAAAGAAAAATAATGAAAAGCGTTTTATTCAAATATCTCTTACATAAACACAGATATTATTATTGAGCGTAACTTTTTTTGTGCGAATTCTACAAGAGAAAAATAACTTCATAATAACGGAAAATACGTGAAATGTTTTTCTTATTTTATTATTTGATATCAAAACGTGCGTTATTTATTCATTTATGTATGATTAATTAATTAGGGGGTCTGCTAAAGTGTTCATGTTTTTGCAATCATTTATGAAGATAACTAACTATATTGCATGAGCGTTATTATAACGCCGACAGAAAAACTCCACATTACACGTTTATAGAAAGTAATCGAAAAATTCTATTCAAGTCAGAATAAGACGGATGATGAAAAATGCACACATCTGCGAAAGAGATCGAACTCTTTCTCTTTGAGCATTCAGAACGATAACAGCGCGATGCAGTAATGTAGGTATAGTTGCGAACGAGCACGCAAAAAGGTCGCATCGAATGCACGATAAAACACTACGCACACAGAGCTATACCTCTCGCTCTCTCTCTCGCACATGAAATTGCTATAGACGAGCGAACGGGTTCTTCGTAACAATGCAAAATCCATCGCATCCCTCGGTAGCAGCAGCAGCAGCAGCCAGCCAAATACATACATCCATAACCGGGGTTGCAGAGTCGAGATCGAGTATATATACCATCCATACAACCGCAGCAGCGGTAGCTATATATGCTCTCTCAAGCTCAAAATTTAATACAGCCGTTTGCACGCTATAAATTTCGGTCCGTAATGAGGCTATAGCTATAATATATGCACACATACACGTATCCAAGCGCCCAGTAAGAGATACTTGATACGCAGTTCCTCGCGATGTACCGACGAAATCCCCTTAGCGCAATGCATCACGCCTCAAAATTACGCTGAGATGCAGATCATTAGGACTCTCTCTCTCTCTCTCTCCCCCTCCCGCCTCTCTTGCCGCAGCAGGTATAAAGCTTCCATTATTGACGGGGGATTAGAATCCCCAGCTCATTCATGATATACACGTCGCTACAGAGAAGTTGATAAGCATGCAGCGATTTGAGATTGATTGTTGCCCTGCGCAATCGATAACTTGCGCCGCACGGCCAAATCTCAGCTCACATTATGGAGATACTGCGACTCTCAATAACGACGATTGGGTTCTTGTTTGATCCTCGTCTGTATAGTCCGCCTTTATCCAAATGCAATTATACTGACAAGCGCACGCACGTTGGCACTCAGGTAGATATACATATAACCAAATGCTTCTTCGAATATAAGCTCACAATTTTTTTTTTCATAATCTTCTTCTTCTTCTCCTAGACAAAGATGCGCTGCACCGACAAAGCAGTGGAGATTTAGAGGAAAGTGCGACGAGTCGATTCCACCTTTAATTAGGATCTTCGTTCTGAGGAGACTAAAGGCCCGAGAGCGGAAGATTGCAAAAAGGAAATGAAGATTTTATCCGCTCTATGGCAGTTATATATAGAAACGCGTACAAAGCCAGGGGACGAGAGCGCGAGAGTCTCGGAGTAGTAGGAGCGAATTTATATAAGATTGCGAGCGGATTATGTGATCGAAAAGGAGTCCAGTCATTTTAGAGAAACGTTTTCTCATAATAATAAATCTACTTGGAAAATCCTGAATGCTTTTTTTTGAAAGGAAAGATTTCATTCGATCCACGGAGGCGTAGCTTTCGACTATAATATCGACAGCTTCTTTGAATAAAAAAGCTTTGTCGCAATTGCACAAACCGAAGGTGCGTATGAATTGATTCTTCGATTTTTTTTTTCTTTCAAAATGTGTTTTTTGTTTGGATTATTGGGTTATTATTGCCTAGCGATTCTCATTATGTTCAAACGAATTAGTTTTGAAGTTAAGATGCTATTTATGTTTTTCTGTAGTCGAGTACTCGAGTTCGTCACGACGGGACGTCCAAATTACAAGACTCTTATATAGACTTAGACACAAGAAGCTTGGAAACAAAACAAAAGTCGTTGACACGGCTAGTCGAGTTTAATGAACAGCTTAAGAGGTATGGTGCATATATACTTATAATACAGCTGGTATCTAGTTACTGCAGAAGTGTAAGCCACAGCGTGGAGTAATGAACTGCCACGTCAGAAGGTAGTCAAGCCTAAGGAGATTAATCAACGCGAGGCTTGCAGGGCAGAATGCAGATTCAAAGCAAATCTGCTTAAAGGGGGAAAGCGACACGCGGAATCATCTGGTAAACATCGCCAGGGAAATCGGTGTTAGTTAAAAGACCCATGGATTAATGAAACTATTAAGATATTTAAGATTATTACAGTATATTTTTTCCTTTGGAATAGGCATAAAACCAAGAACAAATTCATCGGGCATTTGTATTCGAACATTATCAAAACTGCGCTAGAGATTGCGATGAGAATGCATGATTGACTTTCTTTTGAAAATTGCGTGTGTATGTAAATGGTATGATCTATTAAAAGACAATATGTATAAAATGCTTGTTAAGCTTATCAACCCATTTCCAACATTCACCTACATTACAGTGTCTATTAAATGATACATACAATACTATCAGCATTAATATATTATACGTATATGGATTCAAATTCTGTGACTAATTCAATCACATTATGAATAAATACATGACATCGAGATTCATCTTTAGAAATAAGAATGATTAAATTAAAGTAAAGTAATTATTTAACTTACAGAATCTTAATATCGTGCACGAACCTTGCTGACATCACATTCATGTGGATTGTCAGGATCGTTATTGTGGCATTCAACACAATCCTGTAATAAAAGCATTTAGGTTTTAACAATGATTATAATGAAGATTTTTGTAAGGAATGTTAAATATATATAGTCAATAATAAAAACAATAGCAAATACAAAAAAAATGAATTAATAGTATGTTTTTAACCTATAAAAATCATCTTTCATTTGAATAGATTTTCTGTCATCTCATCTGACATATACTTAATCAAGTACTTATTTATTCAGTTACCTGGATTGAATAACAAACTTGCAATTACAAGCTGATTGGATTCCAGGAAGTGCATATACTCGGACGATTTCGGCAATACCGGGTGACGATAGTGACGATACCCTCTCGCGGTGAGGGTGCAATAAAATAAGCGCTACTCGACGCTGGGTTGCAACTCACGAAGTAGGCAAGTATTATATGAGGCACTAAACTCGGCTCTCGATGCAGGTAATTCGCTCTCAGTGAAGAAACGTTGTGCTGTGCGTGTGCAATACTGCAAAACAATACAGAATCGTCGACTCGTTCTTATCTTGGTAATATCGCGGAATGTGGCGTATAACAGCGTAATAAATACTTAGGTATTTATATACTCACATAAAATGTCGACTCGCTCGGCGCAGTGAGACGATCTGCGATCTGACATCTTGGCCTGGATAGCAGCTCTTTTTTATGCAGCAAAGTCGTGGAATACGACACATCTCACTCTAGATGGAAAAAGCGGGATGTAACATGTAAGTAATAACATATATATAACGCACGGTGTCTCAGAGAGCGACCTTTTTCCCCTTCTGCATCTGAAATTGAGAGTACAGCTACTTACCTATATTAACGAGCGTGAGGGCTCGTAGAGGCCGGACGAGCAAATGTGAAATGCCAAAATTCTTCTCCCCTTATTTTATTGGCAATGGACTAATATGTCCGTTACGCCATGACCCGATATTCTCCTTAAACGTATTCTAAACGTTTTGATTCTCAAGACAAGTAAAAATGATTTCAACCGTAACGAAATTAAAACCCGTAAATACCTAGTTTTCTTGGACCCGGGTCCAAGTCGACTGTTGACCAGGTCTCAGAAAGTAAGGACGACGCGACGAACAAAGAGAAGAACACCGGCGGACTGGACCAACGGTCGCGACGCCGGCGGCGGTTGGCAAATTCGCAGTTCTAAAACCAAGATGGCGGCACACGCGCATGCGCAATGGTCATGGAATATCAAGTCCGTTACACGCAAAAAGGAACAAAATGATTTGTAAAAAAATGTCAAAAGGCTGTGGTCTTTTTCTTACGTATAATACAATGAAAATCATGGTGTAGGTATATATTTCCTAACTCAGGGGAGAAGACGAGCTACTTACAAGCTGTGAAAGCACGATAAATAAATAAATATTGAAACAGCACTACAAAACATCGCGTCGCAATTTCCCATGCACCGCTGGCGATCCGCGTTATTATATATAGCACGCATTGACAAGTACACGTCCCTATAATTATATAAGCGTCGTGAATTGAAGCTACTACAGCAGCATCACATAATACCTAGTGTCCGACTCTCGTCCACAACCCCCCTCTCATCTGGCTCTCGCTCGGGCGTCATCGGCGCACAATGACTCACGTCGAACGTGAATTTCGCCTCCTCCCCGCCACACCGGTATTAAATCCGCTTACAAGTACTCTTCATAGTAATTAGCCAAGCGATAACAAGCGCTGCAGAGCTTGCATCAGTGCCGAAACGCTTACAAATTGAAACGCCTGCAGCAGGAGCACGAATGTTCAATCCGGCGGAAGTGCAGATGCGCGCGCGCGGCCGATGGAATTCATCCATTCATTATATTACAGATGCCCGGGCAACGGTCCACTTCACCGCGATATAGATATATATATGCACCTATAGTCATATGCTATGAGAATTATTAAGAGCCCCCGGTAATGCGCGCCAAGCCGTTTGTTTTCAACTCGAAAATAGCTTCCGAAGCTTCCGTATGATGTGTACGCTACTGGAGTGTTGTTATATAGGTGGCCGATTTGATCGGATATGTTGGAGTATAATAATATAATCACATTGACCCTTGCGCGCGCTAAATTCCCGGCTCATTTTCTCATGTAGAATATTATAGGTATGCCAACATATATATGAGAAAATGTGTACGTATATATGTATATAATGTGTAGAATTTTGCGCCGCGCGCTCGGCTTTGATGTTATATTGGCGCTGGTATTTATAGGTTATATCATACATATGCGCGCGCTGAGAATTCCTGATGCGATGTAAGTACCTTTTATCTCGTTAACTCTGGGTTAAAAGCGCCCCATATTTCACATTCGTCGAGGAAAACGACCCATTTCGAGGCTGAATTATTTCATTATTTTTGTTTTTATTTTAACATTTTTTCTTTCAGTATCTATAGGTTGACAGTACTGTTAGAAAGACGTTTTTCTTTAGAAATATATATATTTTTTTAAAGAAATAGGGCGTTATAGTTATATATATAATATATTAGGCCTATATTTACCTCCAGATTAAGTAGTAACGTTCCGTGTTTAGTCAGACGGTGCTCCAACGCACTTTTGCACAAATGTTTGTCGTATAGAGAATCCAATCAACAGTTTTGCAATTAATTCTCAGCAGCAATAAATCGCGAAACTCGTTTATACTCCCTTGCAAATAACGCCAGACCATATGCAGGTGCGTCTCGTGGGAAATAACTTACACAAACATACAAGCGTCTCGTCGCACCGGAGACAACGGAGTCGTCCTTCCATATCCGTATATATCGGTAGGTATACACATAAACTATGTATAATAATGCGCTGAGCTCAGGGATAATGTGTACCTATATATACATATATAGAGATACGCGTAAGGTGTAGACAGATCAGACGGAGGATTTATGGGTCAAAGATCTTGATGGGCTCTGGGGGCTGTCGATTTTCAGCGGGCCTCGTTTACATCAGCCGACAAGCCGTCTATATGCCTCGCTTATCGAACGCGAGGGGAATCGTCCTCGTCATTGTATAGCTATGCTTATATATACAGGTATTTACACGGAGATGCCAGCGCTCTGTTATATTGTTCTCTGTTGTGCACAAGTATACATATATGTATGTGTATACGCGTATATGTATAGCTGCATGGCTGATGCAGACCTGTTGCTTTTGCGCTCGCTGCAGAGAGTGTTTGATGGCGCTTTGATGAGAGGCTGTTAAAATTTTATATGAATTTCAGCTGAGGGCCGCTTGTATCGCTCTCTCCGTCAGCCGCTTGTAATCGTGTTTTATTAATTCTTGCGGGGTCGGAGGCTTTTCCGAGCTTTATGTCCCGTTGCTGGAGATGATTGTTATTGCTTCGTGTTAAATATTATTATTATTCTTGGAGACATTTTTGGCGGTGAAAAAATTGAGATGCTGAAAAACAAGTATGTACACAAGTACACAAGAAGCAAAGAAAAATAACCGAGTGAGCGAGACAGTCGTAAAAACGTAGTGAGACAAAATAGTAAGTCGAAAAATAAAGCAGGTAAATAATACATCATTTCAAAAATGAAATAGTGGTCAACCAGTATCTACACATATGCAAAACATACAGCCGCGAACTCGAGAAAGGAAAATGCAACGCTGTTGCTACAATACTTACCCTTCGAACTATCAAAATAATATGAAGAGGAAATGTCCGGAATAGAAGCTCATTGACAAAATAGAGTTGAATAGAGAAAAATAATCAGAATTTATATTGTTTGCTCTGTGCAGTGTTGTAGTTAAAAAACATAACGAATTTACTTTCCTCCATCAATGACGATGTCCTGTTGAAAAGACCTTCACTATAAAATCGTCATTACGGTTTAAATCATTTGTTAAAGAAGTTTATAATTGTAATAATTTACTTTATTAATACGATGCTTTATCTGTTAATACAAAAAGACAATTTAAAATTTTAAATTAGGCAATTGCACAATGCGGCAATTTTCCGGAAATCACTAAAAAATTAAAAACATAAACATAATGAATGTTCGATTAAAAAATCTTGCTTTCATATTGTTACATTTAACACGTTACTTCGGGATCTACGAAATCTACAGATACAAAAGGGCTGACATGGCCATAGGTTTTTCTCCTCAATTACTTTGTTCTTTCGTCGTCGCGTTAAAGGCGGATTGGAAAAATCATTTAAACGCTGACTCATGCATCGATGTTATTATTTTCATCATAATTATCAATAATCAATAATAATAATAATCATAATAATAATAATCATAACAATAATAGTCCATCATGAGTTTATTTTGCATACGTCGTTGATAAATCGGGCCACGTTTCGGTTAGAGTTCCAATCGCTGCCTTCTTCGATCTTCATCTTGATGTTTCGATGTTATGCGATGCAAAAAGAACAATCCTTAGACGGACGGCGTCGCGAGAAACTTGCTTCGCTCTCATATCTTTTTATCTTTTTATACACAAAACTATCCTTATTTTTACAACTTTTCGACTGGCTTTTCTGCACGAAGCCGCCCGTCCTTATTTTTCTTTTTTTCATTGAATTTCGTAACTTCTTACGGCCCCTTTTGTGTATATATTTACCGTGTGGTTTTCAAGAAGTTATACGATAAAACGGAAAAAGGGTATAGTCGGTGCTTACATTCACGCTTTCGTCGTTCTCGCCCTCTGCGCGCTTACAAACGAAAAAATTTACAATCACATCGATAGTTTGCTCTTACTAGACTTCGGTTTGATAAATCTGACACGCACACAACTGCACATTCGCTTGTGCAATTCATTTTTTTTTCAGGAATAAGTGAATGCTGGAAATACAACATATACACATACCAGGCAGCAGAGCATCGAAGAGTAGGAAGAATAGAAACGCTGGTCTCGTTTCTACTTTGTTTTCAAACCTATCTCTACATTTTTGAGACATACAAATTTTGTAATCGTTAACTCAAATAAATACGTAGTTCATTGTTGTCTTCTGAGCGAGTTTTCGAATTTCACGAAGAAGCAATTCATTTCTGTACACTTAAAAAATTAAGAATGTCTTATCTTAGCACCTGCAAAAGCTTCGAAGTTACAAAAAGCCGATCGACGCTGCATCATATACATAGTGTACGCGTATGTGTGTGGTCAATATTGTGCGGCTTCTTTCGAACAAACATCACGATCTAATAATCGTATTGCACTCCCTCTCCATATAAATCAATTTGTCATTCTCTCTTTCTCACTTTACAATCACTTTTTCTTTCTCTATCTTATCTAAGACATACATCTTCAGCATGTAGAATTACATAATAGCGAGACTCCACTTTTATTCTCCTAATAAAGGATACCGATCAAATTCTTAAAAAGAAAGGAAAAGAAGAGTCGCTCTCCGTTGACCTTTTTTTTATACCTTTATCTTCTGGCTTTTTTTGTTATCAGTCTTCGCGTATTTTCGGTCACCCGCATACGTTCTACGCGCGCTTACGAAGAATTGAAAAAAAAGAACATTAATATGTGTTTAATCCAAGATATAAGAAAATCTCTCAACTTTGTTTTTCTTTTTTTATAACGGGGACGGCTGACAAGAGTGGCGATGATTTTTGGCAGATTTTTTTGCAATATATATATTGAAATGTTTCTCAAAGTCAGTGCAGTTTAGAAATGGAAAACATCGGCCTTTCACTTGTAGTCTATGAGGCGGCGCGTAAAACTGTTTTCAATCAGCCTAAACATGAAATTCAATGTTGCGTAGGTAATAATAATACAATTTCAAGCACACAACCGCGTAAAATAAAAACTTTGTGCAAAGAATAATTTTAGGTAGAATCTTAGCACAACTGTTATTATCGATCTATATGCGGGAATTACTTTTACGTCCACAAAGCAGGCGCAAAATTGAATATTATATACATCCACTAGATCAAAAAATATTGTTTGTAACTCGGGTGTACGTCGAATGTCACACGAGCCTAAAACTCTTTTTAGCACCCATGTGACAAAAGCTATACGGTTATCGTTTTGGCATTTTGAGAACCACGAGATATAAGGTCATAATATAATAAAAAAATTCTTGTTCTTCCATTGAAGTATAGGAAACATTGTTCTAGAAGACTATAAATCTCGAAATGATGATTTGAAAATTTTACATACTCAAAGACACTCAGATTACTTGTGTTTGAAATGACCATATCCTCATAGTTAAAATGTACTCTTTTTTAGCCCAGGTAAACCCAGTTAAGAAAACTTCCAATCGTCTTTCACAAAGTTATATAACTCAGCGCATTTTACTGGTGGATACAAAATATACATAATAATCTCCATTACAAGTCAGAATGCGTATCAAAGACAGCTTACTTCTATACATATTGTTTATATCAATACAAATGAACGGCGATACTTTACTTTTTTGTTTCGTCGAAATTGTCATGTTTCCACTACGCTCGAATCTGTTACACTTACTTTGTTCACCATTTCGTGTTTCACATTAAATTTTTATGTAAAAACCTTTTCCTAATATCGCTGTCGATCCAAATTTCACTTTAATAATAAAAAAGGAAAAAATTCATATCTTTATATTTTAATAAGTAGAGCGATAGTTATAGCGCCAAATAATTAGTTTTATTTATTTTTGTTTTCATTTTCCTTTAAAACTGCGACAAACATCTACATTCACTATTGTTTGCAAGAAATTAATGTATGCATGGGCTTCCTCTTTTTTCTTCTGTACAATATTTACGAAATTTAGAATCACCGCGTGTAGCAAAAAACGAGCTTGCACCCACCCTTGTCCTGTCTAACGCGAAATTTACTTTTATTTATTTATTTTTTTTGTTTACCTTTATATATTTTTATTTCTCTAAAATGTTTTCCGCTAAAAATGTACAATGCACCGGCAAACTCTTCGTACAAAAAATAATGTTCATATTATGTCAAGTGATAATTTTTTACTGACAATTCATGAGATTCGATATGCTTTGTCCTTTATGATTCCTTTTTTTCTTTTTAATCAACTTTAATTTTAAGGAATTTACAACACAGGTGAATAAGGACAATCCGATCATTAATGATTTTTATTACAACTTTTAAGTTTTTTAATAGATCATCAAAATAATTGAACTTGATATTTTATGAAACAAAGTTGAAATAAAAATACAAATAATTTAATAATAGAATGAAGTACATGCATTTTACTTACAAATACAACGAATTATAACCGGTTCAATCCGTAGCAAAACATTATGTTTTCAATAATACAGCGCTTTATGAAGTAACAATTTCGAGTTATTATCAATTTTCTAAGTATAAAATTTTTCATCTACTGAAATCACTTAAGACACAAAAAAAAATATAAGAAATCTTATTTATTATATACCGATATTAAAGTATGCATATTTTCTTTAATGCTCCTTCGTTTCTGTATAAGGTAAATGATGCATAATGGCTCTATTCACGTGTATACTAATTCTTATAGTATTGACTACACTATATATTGACATCAGAATTTTTTGCAAACTTTAGTACTAATTATTCACAATAATACGCCAATTAATAATAAAGAAACCATTGATATACGAAAACTAAGAAATAATCTAATAAGATGCGCGACTAAGGAAGAAACAATGTAACAGAATTGATTTTATCTACAACTGTTATATAATTGGCATTCTGAAAGAACATTATAGCTAAGTTTTAATTATATTGCACTAAGCTGTACACACGATGTTAATGGAATTTAAAAAAAAAAATTAAAGTTCACCAGAGATTAAGGATATGGTTTGAGGCAGTGAGCATTATCTCAAAAACAAACAAATGATTGAAAAGTTTAATTAAGGACTGAACTTTGTATTTGCATAGCCGCACTAGAGCAAACAATATAATTGCTTTTTATCATACGAAATAACTTTTAAAAAATCTATCAATAGAAAATTCTAAATACAACTGTAGTCTCTGTAAAACTTTATTTTTTGAAAAAAAGACGATTAACACAATCTATTTTATAATTGTGCAAAATTGTATTTTACAGTATACTTATGTACTTATGCTACTACACCAATTATACTATCGATTGCAAAAAATATTTGTTATATTCATCATCAATCAATGTTACAAGTTGTCACCTAATGATTACAACTGAGTGTAATTTAAAGCTTGTTATTCTTAAAATAAGGATTGAACGACCTGTACATCTTTTTCTGAAATTCACAATCCAGATTTTATAATGAATTTTGATAAAAATTTAACTTAAGATGGACATGAAATTCTGTAATTCTGCAAAACTCAAAAAAGGCACCTGGAATTTAACTTATGTGTGTATTTGGTTAAATACAGCTAGATCCATTTATATCAAAAGTTATATTATATATATATTATATATACTGGAGCTATACACACAAATAGTCATGCCATTTTCCTTATACAATATTGTCGTACATATACAAGCGAAATCAACTGTACCCTAAAACGTGAAAATAAGAGCCATAATGCAACAAACATACGTCCACTATATCTCATCGGACTCACTTTTTACCCATTGGTTATAAAAGTTCACTAAAAACGCGATTAGTCTCATCTTGTCGTACGTCGTAGGGCTTATGCGTATCTAATTAAAATTAAAAAAAAAAGATAACAATAAAAAAAAAATTATTTTTATAACGCATTTACGATATTTGCAATTTTTAGAATGGTCTCTTACCGGTAAGCAAAAAAAGTCAGCAGTCGGTAAAAATTCATTATCGCCCGCTAAAAAAATGTAAGTTCTCTGCTTCACTTCACATGCATAAAAAAACGCCAAAAACAATAAATGCGTTACAAAAATTGTGGTGTACGCCAAGGGCGAGACTGGCACTTTTTACGTCGTGTAGTTTGTAATACTCGTCTCCGAATAGCGGTATGCACTCGCCTTTATTTCGTTCTGCAAACTACACTCGATAAATAAGTCCCTGTAATTGGAAAGATATACGCCCTTGGTACACAATATATACTATCAATTATTATCGAAAATCTACATTTCGGTGAAAAAGGAAGCACATTTGCATACACGCTGTTTCATTTTTTTTTTTTTATAACTTCATATTTTAGTTTTCCAATAAAGTTAAGGTACACGATTACAACGTTTCCCTTAGATAAAGGATGACGGGCACATTTTACTGGAACTCATGAAAATAATAAAAGCGATCAGAATTCTTACGAACATAAAACTGCTCCCGCCCAACAAAAATCGCTAGATCGAACAATACTAACTGTCCCAATATTCATCTTAAGAAAAGTATAATAGATATGAAAATCAAACACATCACTTTGCTTTGCGCGACAATCCTTTTGCGATCAAAGGAATTATACATACGATTAATTCAGTATCTTAAGATTTAAGTTACCTAGTTAACGTTGTGTTTGTGTATCAAATCATTTATCATAACTATTATTTTTTCGGACATCACCGATAAAGTCTCAAATGTAAGCACGCGTCAATATTGTCACTCCTTCACACTATTTTTCATTAGCCATCCTCCTTTGGTGGTGTGAACCAACCTGCAACACAATATATAATAATTTTATCCTAGCTTTGAAAATATTAAATTAATTTGAAAGATGTAATAAATTAGAAGATGATTTTATAATAAAATTTGTATTAATTAATGCTCTTTTTAAGTATAACCTGAGATTTAACGCTAAACAAAATTGCAGAGTATTAAAATGAAAAATAAACTTATAAGATTAACCAAAAATATAAACTTTTTTATAGAACTAAAAAATTTTTTCTTTTTTTGTGATCTACATACAAAATACATGCAATCATTAGGGCATAACTATAGCAATAATAAAAGACTTTACAATAAACAAAGTATGTACCATTTTTCTCATGAATTTGAACGAGTGATTTGAAGGACTGCTGCGCTCGTGCAAGACTGTACTGTCCCTGTCCGCTGCAAACTTTGCCGCCGCCACCGGTTGGTTGGAACTGAATGCGCGCCTTTCCCTTCACTAGCGTCGCCGATATCTGCATTATTACAGCTTCGACCGTATATGCCGAACTCCAGCCCTGTTTTGTCAGCAGTTCCATACATATAGCTCCACCGATCAAGACGTATCCACCGGATATCATGGGGTAAACCACCCTTACGAATGGTGGTTCAAATGGATAAGACTCCTATGAAAATAAATAAAAAAAATTATCTTACTGGAACTGCAAATTTTTATTCTAGAACCAGACATCTTAATGATTGTCAAAGGTGGTGAGAGTGTCCCGTAAAAAGGTATGAAAACCTATACGAATTGAAAGAAGTAAATAAAAAAACAAAAATTAAATATATTAAATATGAAATTTTTCATCCGGGATGGCGTATACCTAAAAGAACTCATATAAATTCTTAAATGACTATAGTACTGTAAAGTTGAGAAATTAAAGTTTTGATTTTGCAATTTTGAAATAAAATTGTTATACTTTTGTAAGATATTATTTACTAATTTCAAAAATGAAATAAAAACCTTAAAAAGCATATTCAGGAGTATGCTGTCTTTTCCTTCCTTTTCTTTTAGAAGTACTAGATCATTGTGCAGTGGTGAATCAGGATCTACACACTTCAATCTAATATTCCATTCGTACAAGCTGTCATTTACAAGCTCTATACTGTACATTCCTTAAATTGACAAAGAAAATATTTAGTGTTAAGTAATATATTGTTTTTACTATACCAAAATCATATTGACATGTACCTTTCTTGAAACTGTCACTGCGATAAATGTCACGAAGTTCTTTCATAAGCCTATCGGTGGCTTGTACACTCCCAGAGACAGAACCTTTTAAATAATCCTGTCGCTGATTTTGTCTCAGCCTTTCCAGTGTTGCTAGGTGTTCTAGGGCCATCTCATCTCCCTTTAATATAAAATAATCATAAATATCGTATTACAGAAACTTTTCTAAAACCATTTAAATGATTCAGGAAATTAAATTTTGAGCAAGCTAATCTAATTACCTTATTTTTAGCGTTGGTTTCCCCTTCATCCATATCTAAATGAAGATCTTCTTCAGCTTCGCTTTCTTCATCTTCATCAATATCTTCAGTATCTTCAGCCTCCATTCGCTGAGGTACTTCATCTGTTGCATTACCCAATCTTAATGGGTCAAAGGCTGTTCTAAGGCGTTCGACATCTGGAGGTTCAGGTAAGGAATGGAGTCGACATAATTCTTTCAGGAGGATCCCTACTTGATTTATAACATGGTTGTCAAGGCCAGTGGTATTACTCAATATTTGTACAGCATTTGTAACACTTGTTTCCTCTGACTCTGCAAACCATACTGGAGGTGTTGAAGGATAAGTTTCCTGTAGGCAAATACAAAAACAGAAGTTAATCCTTGTCCTTGATAAATGTACCTATCATTAATAAAAAGCAATGTGAACAATGGTTGCAATTAAGCGTTAGTGGATATGAAATTCACTTATTATTAATCTCCATAATCTATGTAAGGTGTGAGCGACAGTTATAATGTTATAATCAGAAATGTATTCTCTATTTTTTTTTTTTTTTTTTTTTTTTTATTTACTTTGATATCCTTTTCAATAATTGGTATCCAAAGTAAATTATTTTAAATACTTCAATGATACTTAATTTTGAACTAATCATACTTGGTCATTGGTGTTGCAATGCAGTGAGCCAAGCGCTAGAAATCATCAGTTAATTATTTAAAATAGACAATGCAAAACTAAACTGTATGTAATATTTGATTAAAATGATTATGTTGAGACTTGAGTAAGTAAGCATCAAAAATAATTATGCTTATATAAACTATACATATAGCTGGCAAAATAGTATGAAAATAATTTTGACAGCGATAGCAAATTTTTTTCTATTTTGGTCAACACGAAGAGGATCAATCTCGACTGTAGTTATGTTATGAATACAGAGTATATATTACTTGTATGAAAATAGATGGTATAAAATTAGATACAAAATGTGTAATAACCAAAGGCATTTTCATGAACGGCGACTACATTCTGGGCATGACTTTCAATTGGTAGACTTCTAAATAAATTAATAATCCCTATCTCATTGTAACAGAACATAGAGAGTGATTCTTCAAATGACCAGCAAGTGGTGCAACACACAGTTTGTGCTTACAGGTTGTCTATAAACAAGTCATTTTCCCTCACGTTCCAACAGTTCCCTACTATATTATACACAAACACTTTCAAATTCGACGAAATCATCAATAGCTCCCGAGAAACTCCAAAACAAAGTCTTTCTCTATTCGCCGAAGCATGCAAATCAATCAGCCACCCCGTGAAGCGGGCAAAAAAAGTAACATCCCACCGAAATCCCAGAACCTTGCTCATCCGCTCAAATCCAATATCCGCGCGACTCTCTCCGCTCGTGTCTCGGAAGGGCCTTACCCTCTATAATCTCGACGGCATGCATTGACCTCTAGTTCGCGCGCACCACCACCCCCTCGACGCGCACGTACGACGGTCTGGGCGCTATATCCAGTAGAGAGAGAGAGAGACAGAGACGAAGGGGAGAGAAAGCGGGCGAATCCCATCGATTCGACCCTCGCGAAAATCTCGCGCAAACTTTGCGCCAGACGCGCAGCGTATGCAGGTATATAGGTAGACGTCGTCGAACGAAAGGCCGATGCAGAATGCGAGAAAAAGGGAGTAGGAGAGGAGAGAAGGAAGCCAGCTAGCAGCAGCAGCGTCTCGGTCGAAATCGTCGGCTCCGTCTTTGTCCCGTGCCGAGAGAGACACGAAGTGTATATACACATCATACACACGCGGGGGACGAGCCTGCACCGAGACGACGGCCAAGGAGAGTATCGTTGCACGCGAACGACTTGGGCGCTGCTGTTCGCAGAGAGAGAGAGAGAGGGAGCGAAAGAGAGACGGGAAATAATCGACGGGAAATGTCGGCGGCGGCCCTCTTTCACCGCGATTTGGCCGAACAAAGGCCCAGCAGCAGCAGCAGCAGCAGCAGCAGAGCACGTCTGTGTCTCCCACTATATAATATACCCACACTCTGCTGCGCACATATCTCTCGTCGCGTAGAGTAGAGAGAAAGAGAGAACGGAGCAAAAGGAGAAAATAAAAGAGCCGTATAGGGGCATATATATATGCATGTATTATACTCACTGTGATATTGGCATGAATCTCGTACTTTTTGCCGTTCTTGCCGACGAACCTACAGCTGAGCTCGTCGACGCTCGCCGACATTATCTGAAAGCGCTCATGGCTCTTGGGAAAGACGGACTCGAGAGTCCTGATCTCCTGCTTGAGGGTGTTGAGACAAGCCATTTGAACTGTTCAACCTCTAAGCTGCTGTTGCTGTCCCCGTCCTCTCAGCTCTTCGGTTGTTTGTTGGGTTGGGTCGTCGCCGCCGCCGCCGTGACCGGCGCTCCGCACACAGAGACCCCCGTCCACGGCTGGACACAGGTGTCGCCGAACGGATCGAGTCCTTCTCTACTTCTGACGGTTCTGCTAGGGGCTGCTGTTGCTGCCGCAGCACATCGGTGCACCTCGCTGCACTCCAAATACTACTCACTCACCCACACACACACACACACACTCACACATACACGCGCGGGCACGACGCACTTGGACTCCGCTGCGCGCTACCTACTTCTCCTCGTAACGCTAGTCAGCTACGAGGTTTGGTAAACAGATAGACTCCTTGGCTGACCAACTCGTGAGCTCGTTCTTCTATACTCCTGTCCGTCGCCTGCCTTGTGCTAAGTAGGCACTCGCGGCTGTCGTCTTGTCGCTGCTGCTGCACGAAGAGTGAACGAGAGCGCCGAGGAAAATGGCGACGAGCGCGCACTCGCCGCACCAACACCGTATACTATACGATTCCGCGCGGTAGCAGCGGTGTCTGGCCGATAACTGTGTGGGTCGCAAACCTATGTAGTTACTAGAGTGGTATTAGGTAGCAGCCAACCGCTCGCTTCGGACGTCCTCGTGCGACACCGAAAGCTGAGCTGTGACACTGCTGCTGCTGCTGCTATCGCTATCGTTCGCTCGCGCGTGTGGTCTTTCGCACGGTACAGCCGATGTGTACCTGCCCGCCGACTTGAGCACTCTGCTACTCTGCAGCCGAGAGGGATGCTCGCTCAGCTCTCTGATCAGCAGCAGCCGCATCGCAGGTTCACTTTATTTGCAGACCTGTTTCTCTGCCAGATGGCGCTTTGGATGAGTTTTTCTTCGCCGCGTGCTCTACTGCTGTAGCTGTATCTACTGATTTTTGCTGGAAATCCGCACAAGATCTCTTTATTTTTTTTGTCTGCGGCAATTTTGTTAGTTTGCTCGAATTGTTGCGTTGACTATCGATTTTTTTGATTTCGTGAAAGCCGTTTTGATTCCGCAACGAAACTTGGCTATTATGTTGACGTCAAGAGACGCGGTTAGCTGACGTTATCACCATGCGCTCGCGAGTCCCTTTAAATTTTTAAATCCCTGAGAACGGCTTATTATTATTATTATTAGTATAGTGAAAAGCTAGAAAATCAGCCGTTGGAGACTATAGTCTGAATGATTGGAATTTTAAGGAGAATGCGCGCCAATTCAAACGAATCTGTTGAGAGGGCAAAGAATTTCTCCGTACTGAATTTGATTTGAAATCGACTGATAAATAACTTATTTGTAAAATCGCAAACATGTATATATTAGACTGATTTTTAATTGTGCATCGAATACAATTCTATATCGAAGTCAAGCGTTACTCAGAATATCTGGTGTCTGTATAAAATCGGAAACATTTTAATTTTTAATAAAAAATTAAGTTAACTTGTGAAAAATATATTTCGCTTTTCTCGAAAATTCTAGTTCCCATGAAAATATGATTTATTACTACTGAAGCTGTGTACACGTCGTACAGAAAACTAGACATTTTTTACTACTAAAACTATTACAGACTGAAAAAAAAGTAATCCTAGAAATTCGACAAATGTCACGAATTGAGCATACAGCAATATAACTCTGCAATAAATGAAAAGGACTCACAGTAATATAAATTTACAGACGAACGCCACATGTTTTCTATGGCTCCCCATCTGCGAGTTGCTCGACTATAAAACAGGGTCGCCTTTACGCAGGTATGTATGTATGTTGGCTTTTTGGAATGTACATACTTAAAATAATGCCCACCCTTTTTCTATTGTGCCATTAATTTCTATTTTGCGTAGTATTTTTGAGCGATATTCCAGCTAAAAATAAAATAATTTTTGCTAAAACAGCTATACAATATGCATAAAAATAGCTTTTATTAGGTACCTAAACATGTGACTATTTGTCAAAAAAGAAAGAAACCGTTTTTAACACTGATTTATAAAATTATATTGATGAAATCAAATCAGTAATAAAGCTTAGCAGTAGATATAATTTATTTGATAATTACATCTACACTCACCTTATAAATATTGTTTTCAGTATGAAATAAAGTGCCCAATAATTTAGAAATGGATTGACCCTGCTTAACACAGTCTGCGGAAAAATTTATATTTAGTTAAAAATCTCTAAAAATCTCAATTCTAATTAAAGATTCCTTTTGAAAACAAATTGAAATTAAATAATGAATTTGACCAAGTTCTTATTTATATTATATATTATGCATATTAAATCAACTATATTGAAAATCAATACCAAATGCATTGCAACAAATTCACGATTCTGTAATTTTCGAACAAACAAAATCTTATTTTGCTTATTTAGTATATGGGGAACTGTTAAACAACTGAGACAAACGTCATCCGTAGGAATGTATTTATCGGTGACGAAGATAAAAGAATAAAAAAAGAATTTTATTTATCACGATTTTATTTGAAATATCTATTACTTCTAGTTTACTTCTTACGAGTTATATTTACAGACGACGAAGTGATAAATTATAATACACGTATTATTTTAACAAGTTTCGTTTAACAAATAAATGCTCTAAACTAACGAGTTACTTAATAATTACAATTAAAATCTAAATTTTGGACTTGAGGGCATCGCACAGGTCTGTACTCTCGAGATTCAGTGATATACAAAATACCTTTAATGGTTCTACGTTTATTATCGCACCTTCTTCGTTTTTCTTATTTACTTATTTTTTTCAATTACAACTATGACAGTATTAAGCTAAAATAGAGCCGATAACCGAAATACCATATTATAAAGTTAGGTAAGAGTGACAGAGATAGATAGATTATAATTGAGCGTTTAAATTAAAAAATTGTAGAAACACAAGAAATTCCTACACTTTGCAGGATTTACATTATTGATGTATATCAACAGTCTTAGTTTTTTTTCTCACCAATCGATTGATTTTATTAATTTTACTCAGTCACACAATTTCAAATATTTGATAAATAAAAAGTAAACATTCTTCTATATTTTTAATTAAAAAACTGCGGTTGGTAAAACACTTTCAAAATTGTTTTTCTGTACAATAGGTTTGTATTTAAAATAACGATTTTCTGATCAAACGAGTTTATGCAAATTTTATTTTTACATATACAGAACGCGAACTTTTATTTTTATTCCGATTCTTTTTTGTCAAATAAACTGAAACGAATACTTCGAAGATTTTCCGCTTTGAAAAGGCAAAAAAATAATAAAAGAAAGAATTCCTTTTGCTACTCTGCCTATGTAACCTTATAAATCACTTTTTTCTTCATTATGCAAACTCAACTATGGGGTGAAACGATACATATAAAAAAAACATGGTATGATAGACGATGCGGAAATCGTCCAACGAAGCCAGTCCATTTCCTGTAATCTTTTTAATGGCAAATAGAATCGTTTAAGTCACATTTTGACTAAATACAATTTATAAATAAAATATACCATTTTCACCGTAACAGGATATTTGTTTTTTTTTTATTTTTGTTTTACTAAGCAAGTGTCTTGTTTTTTGTCTTTATTACCGACAGATATAGAATTCAGGCGCGCGAGACGTGCGTGAATTTAATACCATAGTCTAAGTTTTTATATATACACTTATTTTTCGTCTCGAAATATACATATTTAGAGTTTTTTACAATTTCTTTAGCGAACTTCAGAAACTGTCAGTCGACGTTAGTTACATACTTTTTGTCTTCTTTTTCATTCCTGTTTGCAATAGTCCATCTCATTTTGTGACAGGTCATTCATAGATATAGCCTCTTCGTACCAGGCAATCTTTTCTTCAGTATTACCTATAGGGTCGTGCAGCATGGAAAACTTTTGCTAACGGTTTCTTCAATTTAAGTGGTCTTTTTTAAAAGCGATATATATCTTTATTCCAATCATTAATATTCGCGAGCTTTTAAATACCGCGCGATTCTGGCGGAAGACTAACGCTGTATCAATATTTAATATACATTAATGCATATTAAATAAATAATAAACATAACTTATTTGTTTAGATTTATAAAGTTTTGTAATGTCATATTATCGTTCAAGTATTAATTACCATAATCATAACCATGTACTAATTTGATTACAATAGTCAAGAATCTATTAAAATACATTAAATAATTAAAATACAATAATTAATTAAATTTGTAATAAATAAATCAAATTTAATTTGCAATGAAACTGTAATTTATATGTATAAAATAAGAATTTACGCCACCACGTTATAGTAAGCATCATTTAGTATCTAACAGTATGTACGTACTGTCTTTTGATAGATTAAGTCGTTTAATTCAATTATCTTTTTTCTTTGAAAAAAACTTTACTTTTTGAAGAAACCGTTTAATTAATCTACGCATATAAATAATACACTGCACATCTGAGCAGATAGCAGAAAAATGCCTGTGACATTTGAATCAGATTACATATGTAATAACTAGGAACTTGATGAGGCTTTGGCATACAGCGCTTTGAATCAGAATCCGTTCAATCCAATGAATCATAACGAGTTCTTTAAGGAATTTATAAGTATTGAAACAACTAATTAGTAGAGAAAATTGTTTTTATGCTCTTCTGCAAATGAAAATCCTACCCAAAAGATTATTTATATTAAAAAAATTGTGATATAATTCCAAGGCCTATTGCGAACAAAATGAATAATATTTTAATTCAAACTGAACAGTAAAGATTCAAAGGGTCCGTTACTTAGCCTCTGCTTTTTCTTTTCTCTCATTCTTTATTTACATTCTTTTCATAGTCGGTCTTTCATTTAAGAGCAGGAAAGACTGCACATTATCCTTACTCATCTTCCTTTCTTCCACTTTGCACACCTTCACCCTTGAGATATATAGACATATATATATGTATATTTCTCTCTCTCTCTCTCTCTCTTTTACCCCGTTCTGATGGATAACTCAATTTGAACGTGCGAGTATTATACAATACACCGCAAATTGTTTCCCGATGCAATAAAAAGAACGTAAAGCGGTCATGTTCGCTGCATCAACACAGTCCTTCCTTTTCTTTGATTGCATCGTTTGTTTTGACACTGACGTAAGAAGAACTTCCCAAAACACAAATAAAAGAAATCGCGCACTTTTACACTCTTTCCATTTGTTTCTACTCGATAGAAGCCTCTTTCCTTTCATTCTCCAGGCCCTCGAACACTCTAGAAGGCGGAGTGATAATAGTCATAGGTCGGCCAGTAAGGCTGTAGCCAATCCTAGCTGGTGCGCTGGCGTTTCTTTGCCGAATGCTCCTCGGACGAGTGAGCGGGTTGCGGCGTCGTGGGCATACCCATATTACGGTTGTTTAACATGTACTTAAGCTGTGGCATGTACTTCATGATACTGCGTACCTGAATTAATGGAAGCTCCTCCGTCAATGAAGAACATTTGCCATTCTTCATCAGCATTTCCATTTGCAGTCTACAAAAAATCATTTGTTCATTAGTCACAAAGTTGCATTGGAGGAGTGAAATAGAACGCGATGATAAAAATTGCATAGTAATTAATGCAAGACATACGTATTTTGACAAACACTAGAACTGAAAGTAGCTTCTATTGTATGAAAAAATTATTTTATTAAAAAAAAAAACTTAAGAGTTATATTGGGTTTATTCATGCCTTTAATCTAAACTAGAAGTTTTTATTGTATGTTATTATTTATTTTTTTCTGAAAGATCGAATTTTTGCAATTTAAAACTCAAAATAATAGTATATTTTATGCACCCAGGGAAGAAAAGAATCAGCCAATCTAAATTAATAGTAGATTACCACCTAAACCAAAAGTGAAGGTGGAAAACACATATTCTGTTCAGGACATTTTTCCTCTAATTGTGTGTATACTATTTTTTGTAACAAGGGGCCAAAAATACCATATTTCATTTAGAGCACTGGTACGGAATGCAATATGTTCGACCCCACGTTACTAAAACACGAGGTTATCATGTCGTGACTTCACGATGTTTTTTAATATAAAATACAAATACAAAACATCTAATAATAAGAGTACATTTTTTATGAAAATTCACATATGGATTCATTGGCATTTATCCATATTGTATGAATTAGACTTTAAAATTTTCGAAAATTAGGTAATCAATGTTAACAAGTTACAAAATTCTAAATATTATCACCTGTTTCCTTGATAAAGTTCCACCATCAAAACATCGGTCAAAACTTGCCTACAATCATCAACATCACACGCAGGAAAATACTGAGCCACAAAATCAGGCAATGTCATCAAGAGCTCTGAGTAGATATATGGCTTGAAATTGATGCAAGGTACCAGTTTATCCTCGACCAATGCCTTTTGCACTTGGTAAGGCTGAACGTGACAATTAACAGAAGGGTGCGTTTCAACTATGGGTATCAAAGGTTTTCTACCTCTGGCATCCCTAAAAGCAATTGAATAAGAGAATTTTTTTATGTTTTATACGCAGATTTATGTCGGTTTCTATACAATTTTCAAACGCATGGCTTTGATAATAGTGCTAATAACAGTAAAATAAATTTTAATTTTTTCTTTTTACACTTTATTAAAAGCTTTTTCTTTACAATACCATAATCATAAATAATGATTCATTAAACAAGTCAACATTTGAACTATATAATACGCTTACAAATACTTTTCATAACAAAAATGAACAAATAAAGCTAATCTCAGTGAGTCGATAGAAGTAAAATAAAAACGGAATTTAAACAAAACTATCATGTAGTATTGAACTTCCTCAGCCACGGCTCTCAAATAGCGATGATGATTTTCAATGGCTCACCTATTGTTATTGCTGCTGCCGTTCACTGGTATGAGAGGAGGTGGATACTTTGCATGACTTGTGTGACTTGTATTTTGACTTGTGTGGATTGTATGACCAGCGTGACTGGTGTTCAAAATGGGTGGTGTGTGTCTCTGAGGGTGCGCCATCAGCGAGGCTGCCGACGTCTGTGGCGGCATCAAGGCTTGAACCTGCTCTGCACTCAGACCAAGCATTTGTGGATATGTGCTTGCTGCTACAGGATTAGGTACACCTAAACTTGGAGTTGTGTATGTTGTAGATACCCTGCAAGTGAAAAAGTTAAATTTATTACACAAGAATTAAGATAAAATTTATAAAAAATTTTCCAATTATTATTGTAAACATAGCATGGATCAATAATAAAAATAGACTTTTGTCAATAAATGTGTCCAAGCATAAATCAATATACATATAGTCTAATATCAACAAAATTATTTAACAAACGGGTTGTACTTTCAGATTATGGAAAAGATTGCACTTCGATGAGCCTCCAAAATAATATAACTTGAAAATAAATCATATTTATATTTTCAGCGTAGAAAGTGAGATATTATCTCACTTATCATGCAACATATTTTAAGAAAAGTTTAATCTTAAACTTCAATAATTTCATAAGCAAAATGCTTTATGCTTAAATAAAAAATTGAAGAAGAAAAAAAGAATATACATATTTATCAAAGTCATTCTCTCAAAGAAACATCAATTTTGATAAGACTACAGTAAAAGAAAATAGGTATAACAGTTATACTACTAAATAATATTCTTAAATATGGCCATCCATGCTTTTGTTGCTTCATATATGTATGATTAGTATACATCATATGGGGACTCACCAGTCATCCTTCCCATAGGTTGGATAACTATATTAAAAAAAATGATATTGTATGTACAAGGTACAAAAATGTACAGCAGGGTAGCTATATGTATTACAATAATACTCATTAATTCTATTTGTGCAATAAAAAAGAATATTAAATATTTGTAGGGAATAAACATACATTTTATCAATTATCAATAATCTAATTTAGATTTTTTATTTAAAAAATATATTAAAACTATAAAGATTCGTGACTAAATAAGAATCGCGGTAGTTTTCATTTATGGAATGAGTTATATACACTAGCATGTTATGTTTATTTTATGAAAAGATAACCATCAAATTGACTAGTGAAATTGATATGATAGAAAATTATCATGTTTGTTATATTATTAAAAAGACACTTAAAGATCACTCTCTTCAAATAAACAATGTCTTATCTTAATTATAGAATTTTCTATTATGTTTATACAAAAGATGATTTTAAAAAACTATAATGCTTCTGAAAAATAGAAGTAAAATACTTGAATTAACATTATTTGCTCATTAGATATTAAAAACTTTAAATAAAATAAAGAATTAACTATACATAATCACAAGACAAATGTACAAGCTTCATGTCTGTTACCCATGGCCATCCTTTATAAACTACATTGTACATGAACTATATATATTATATTTAAAATTAATGCAAAAAATCTATAGTATGCGAAAAATGAATATGGATGTATTGTAATTTTGAAAACAATTAACAGAAATATGAAAATTTATCCTTACCCTAGATTGGGTTGACTGGAATGCACAGTTGCTCGAATAAGAGGCGGTGGTACAGCTGTTTGCATAGTTGTATTAGGATAAACTGGATACTGCTGTGAAGTACCTGAACTCCCTCTACTTCTAGATACTTGTTGTGAATACGTTTTAGTTGCTGATGATAACTGCTGTAAATAACAATTTTTTTTTTATAAAATATCAATCAACATAAAAATTCACTTTACTTTGGTGCAACTTCTAAATTGAATTGTTAATAGAATTGATAACAAATGCGTTTTAATGTTCAACCATTAATGGTATTACTACAATTACTTTCAATTTGTACTGATTTTCTATTTTGTATACAACGTTGTCAATGTAATTGAATAACTCTACTACTGAGATGAGTTAAATGTCAACTACATATTTAATTATTTAATGTTAACTTATCAGAAATTTAACAAAAACTAAACTTACATTGTGCATGCTCAAGTTAGCAGCACTCATTCTTATGATAGAATTGGCCTGGGAAACAAGTGGCGTTGGAAAAGTTGGTTGCCCTCCGACAAGTCCAGACCATCCATTGACTGTCGCAGCCTGAACAGCATTCATCATCGGCTGAGATACCTGGTTGGTTCTCACTGAGGACACGGCTGTGGGAGAAGAGTGCACTGGGTGTGTCGTGACCACAGGTCTCTGATTGACTCTTTGTAGAGTAGCCGCGGGTAGCGAATTTCGCGGTAGCATATTCTGTAACGACGCGCCTCGCGCATTTATGGAATTTTTGGAGACGTTGTTTTGTTGCACTGCCTGTTTGACGACTGGTGGGGTAGGTGGCTGCTTTGTCCAGCCACCACCACTACCACTTCCCTTGCAATTCACTAATAACTGGGAGTCCATAACTTTACTGGGCCAATAGTCCTCAAAACCCGTGCCCGGAGGAAAGTAACTCTTAATGTCATTTAAACTGATCACCGAACACGTCTCACTGGCAAATAGTTCATTGCGTATACCCTGTACCTTACAGCAGAACTTTAAGTACGATAGGTCCCAGCCTTCTAATTTTTCTGCCTTAAGTTTTAAATTCTCAGTTTCTCCTTCAAAGTAAAATAAAGGGACATATTTGAGGCCAGCTTTTATAGTATATGGTACTACAGATTCTTTGTTGATGCGTATAAATCCACATTTATCCGGTTTGTGTCCAGCCACCACATTTTGACTGGATCCAGCAGTTAACTTTGTGTAGCATACATCTAAGAAGGTATAGAACTCTTTAGCATCTGCTAAACGAACCACTAAATCTTTACATGTGAATTGTTCACGACCAAACTGATTTTCACAGTGTTTCAGGTTGATTTCATTTAGAAGTTTGCTTTCAGCCTCAGTGATGTAGTAGCTTCGTATACACGTACAGCTGTAAATATCCGAATGAAGATAACTGAGATACTTGTTTAATAATTTGGATTCTAGAATCCTAACCGCACAGTACTTTTCACTGGCCCTAAATATGTATGGTATGTGATTGTCGCCGAAGCTTGTCCATCCAAACCGACCTCTTTGGCTTTCATCGTCCAATGGTGCTTTACCTTCTGGGGCAGGTTTGACCACGGTGGTTTCTGGTGTTGGACGCTTGGTATTGTTTAAATATCCAAGCAGTCCTGATAGATTTTGATTGCACCCAGGTCTTGGCAAAACAGCTGCTGCTGCTGCTGCCTGGGCAGCCGCAGTACCCATTTTCGCCTTGTGTGCTTCCACCATTTTGGCAGCCAATTCCCTGATTTCCGCTTCATCTGGACGTTCTTGCTTTACAGCTACCTTGTTCAATGCTCCTGCAACAAAGAATTGAATATTTATTAGTTTATAGAACAAAAATTATACTTATCAAAAATAAGATTACAATATAAACAGGAATTGCAAAATACTTTAAAGATTTCTTTTACATGTTTTGTATTGAAACAGGACTATATAAAATTAATAAATAAGAGACTGTAATTCTGTTAGAAGTTTATTCAGGACATGGGGTACAGAAATTTTAATCATTCATCCCTAATTTCATTAAAAAAATTACATTTATTTATCTCAAATGTTTAAGATTAAACTATAAAATAGTATTATGTACACTGTATATGCTACAATGTACGGTCTGGTAAAAGTGTGAATGTGGATTTTTTAGAGGTTTTTGTTTTAGATTTAAACAGCATTTTCATTGTTTCTTAGACTTAAATATTTCATGTAGAAATAATAGAAAATGTATATTGTGCAAGTCCAAAAATCACTAGATGCTCGCTAGATTTCATACTGTTGCCTGATTTACATAAATCTATTATTGTTAAAAAGATTGTTGGTTCATGGACTAATTTATAATTTAGGATACACACTCCATCGATATATATTTGAAAATTATCATTACTTCAACTGAAAGGGATAATAACTACTTATGAGAGTACTTGATACTATCCAATAAAATTAATAAGAATGACATTAAAATACATTCTTACAGTTATGCTACCAAAGAGATACAACTTTTATAAAACCTACATATTTTATTCCTCATTTAAACTATGCACTTAGAGGGAAGAGCATAGTACGCCACCACTTAAGAGAACAGGTATTTGATATTAGACTCTGGACAATATGCTTCGGCATAAGTCCAAAACAAGCAATAACTTTAGTAGATTATGTACATTGCCTAATGCAAACCCAACAGCTATCTACAAGCACATTTCTGCCACAATTTTCATGGCAGCAATAGTAAAAGGCCAATCAACTTTTGCAGAGTGACCTATGCAAAGCAAAGAGCAACAAGACACAGTATCACCTGTGCACCAAATTTCCAAGTATAATTTCTCTACATAATGATTTTTTTCGACTCGCCGCAGTTCTCGGGGATGGCGCAAAAAGCGAGCACGGCGCCCAGGCAGAAAAACGCCAGGCTAATACAGCCGCGCAACTATTCACCAAGAGCTCTTTCGCAACGCTTCGTTTTCTAGCAAGAGCAAGGAAACTCTAGAAAGAAAAAAAAAAGAAAAGAACGGAGCCATGGTGCCGGAGAAACGTACCGTCATCCGTAACATACATCGGGAAAGCGGGGATGCGGCGACGGCGGCTGCGGCGATCTGCTTATTCCCAAACTCCGTTTCTCGCTCTCTTGCGCTCTCTCTCTCACTCTCTTTCGTCTATAGGTATCTGCCTATACCCGCCGTGCACAGAGCCCAGTGTATGTACACACTTGGGGGGGTAACCTAATACATAGACGTATAGGTATATATCACGCTGTGTGCAAGCGTCGGGTCCGTCCGCGAGTCAACCCTTGCACTCGCTCTGTCTCACTATTCCACCCGAGATACTTATGGAACACCGTGCGTTTCAGCCCGTGCGTGCACACTCCCCGCGCGCACAATCAGCATCCGCGAGCAGAAAACACCACACTGAGAAAGCGTATGATAATTCAATTAGACAGAGCACAACAGCAGAGAGCTCATCGTCGAGCGCAGTAATCTCGCCGTTCCTGGGCCGCACCGGGCGATCTTGAGCTCGCGTCGGCAGCTCCGAACCGATGGTGCATCTTCCTTTCTGAAGCGTCGAGTACGGGCGCCCTCATCTACCCGGGTCGCTCGGCTTCGCCGTGGACATGTGGACGGCAGTATGGGGCCATCCTCTTACTCCGCGAGCACAACCACACCTTCCTCGAGCGCACCCACGACTGCAGGCTACACAGTACTATATAGTTATTGGTATAGCTGAGCGAGCGATAGAAAGAGACCGAGAGAGAGAGAGAGAGAGATGGTCGATCGGAATGCCTGATGGCTTTGAGGTTATAATGCCCGGACGGCGCTGGACGGCTGCTGCACAGTGGGCTGGCAAGCCACGCCAGCAGTGGCGGCGTAGGTAAACACCTTGGAGGCCAGTAATGCAGGCGACGTAAAACCCGAGTCGGCGAATTATAGTTGCTCTTGAAAGTGGCCGCCAGCTCCCGGTGCAGAACGTTGGTCGGCGTTTTTCGCGTTGCGGGCCGCTCTCTCGCTTCTCGCGACGCGCGGACTATATCGCGGCTACGGCGACGACGGCCACGGCCGAGAGAGAGAGACTCACACACACGGTACTGGCGCGCCGCGCTCTCCACACGTCTGTGTATGCGTGCGCGGTATATATATACACACGCTCTTACTTCGGGTACACACCTCGCCTAGCGCGCTCTTTCTCTCTCTATATATATACAGCCATCTCTCTCACTCTCTCGCGTTCCGTAGGTACTACACCTACAGTACCGCTTTTTTATTTTCTCTCCCGACTTTTTTTCGCGCACAGCGCTGCTCGCTCGCTCTCTCGCGCAACTATATACTCATGAGGATTCTTGGCATGTTTTCGCTGGCCGATTTTGCACAGTTTTACCGTTTTTTTTCTCCCCCTACCTTCCTCCGTCGTACCGCGTTTTCATCTCGTCTTATGGCTTATTTTTTCGCTTCTTTCCTATAAGCGACAGGACATCTTCGCGAATCTGTTCGATACCTAGATATACAGAGTATAATATATATATATAAAGTTATACTCGTGTCGTCCAGCTGCTGCGGAGGCGTTCGCAAGAGCCGCGGGGATGTTTGATCGGGTTCATCGATCTCTGCAGCCATACCCGAGATTTTAAAGTATAAGGCTGATGACTTTCCTAAATATGTAAAATTCGAATGCTAAGTCGGTCGCGATCGAATGTTGCGAAGTTTTGGGAGGCGCTTATCCGTTCTAAATAGAGGATGAGAGATAGATGCGCATGCGCTCTGCAACCAGGGGTACCCCCTACCCCCGCGCAACGGTCCTTTTTTCCGGTTCTGCAGCATATAATGGGACAGAGATGAAGCTGTACACTGTATATATTCGTATATATAGATATACAGAATACAGATACGCATTATATCTGTCTTACCTGCGCGAAACCGGGCAAAACGTTTGCAGAACGACACGACGTCCGGCGCATGCGCAGCTCCGCCGTCATAACGAGGATTAATTCTATTGCGCCAATCTGGAACGAGAAAAAAAAGAAAGGCTCACGTGGGGGGGGGGGACTATGGAATCGCCATTAGGAGAGCCTCGAGTGGGGGTAAGTCGTAATAACTCCCCACCCCCCACGGCTGTATGTGTGAATCGTGAATACCCAGATTGTTTTAACAATGTGTGCAATCGATGATGCATCAGGGAAAAACGAATCCTTTTATATTTTTAATAAATCAAATCGACCCCATTTGGAATTAGACTTTCAATGGTTGTTCCATTAACTATGGATACGCGGATTAACTTTAGCAGAAATCGAACAATGAAAAACTCGAGACCCCTATGTAGTAGAAAAACGAGAAGACGTATCTTGCATATTTCTTTATGACTCATGCACTTTCAAATTTTTTTTTTCTTTTATATTTTAACACACAAACAACTCAAAGGGAAAACTTTTACTTGGATTAGTAACCGCAGCAACCACGTGTTGGATCGTGAATAATGGAATACACTTAGAACTGATTAAAAATGTATTATTTTTTAAAATTAAAAATGCGTGTTTTACTGTAGAGTAAAAAATAAATAAATACTAGATCAATATAATATGTGAAACTGTAAACAAACTAAAATAGCATACCAACACAATTGAATGATTTAGGCTTATCACATTTCTTTGTTTGGTATATTCCCCGAGCATTTAGTACTTAATTAGATATGCAGAATATGCGAGGGTAAGATTCGATTGGGTCGTTCAAAAGGGTAGCTCCGCACTATGTCGTTTTAAATGGAAAGTGTGACCTTCAAATTTAGATTTACAGCATACGCACTTACACATTACAAGCTGTAGTAGCGATGAATTTTCTAGTAAACAGTTTTATTTAATTCTTACGGGAAATAATGAGTTTCGCTTTTTATAAGCATATTTAAAATTTGTGAGTTTTTGGGTTGAAACAGATGTACAGCTGTAGAGCCAGAGAACTTTCGGCACTTAACATTCGTCGGGTATTTGGCAAAAACAAGCATAACCATTGAATCCGCACCTTAGTTATTGTAAATATAAAGAAACAAATCGAATTAAAACACGAGCACCGTATTGCTTATATTCTAATTGTTATTATAATTTTCTATTTATTACAACTATTCAGACTACGCAATTTAAAAAAATGAAATTTATAGCATCTTTTTCATAATAAAACACTCATTAAAATATTAGGTATAGCAAATTTTCAACGATGAGGCCTCCGTAATGAGGTGCAACTTTTCTAATGTTACAAATGCATCTTCTTTTATAATGTTCACCGCGTTTTCCTGCTTTTTGAGTCTTCCTCCCTACCTCTTCCCCCTTTTCCCTTTCGCTGCATCACGAGTAAAATCGATTTGTCAGTTTGTTTACATTTGTTCGCAGCAAGCCATTTATTCCTCGTTGGCTTTACTGAGCTTCCGCACCCGATCGCTTATAAAGGATGTCTAAAGAAATTTGCAACTGCCGTATTTTTTCTGTTTGTTAGGCCAATGCCAATTTAGAATAATGGAAAAAAATACTGGAACCGATACATAAACAGGTTTTAATGGGATCTTCTATTATCAAACTATACTTGCATTAATCTCGTACATTGTACATTACAAGAAACGTTCGATATAGATCGTTACACTAGCAACGTAAGTTCATTTCTCGATGCCCTAACAATTTCTGAATCGTACTTGTAGGAAGTCATTATAGGAAGTCCAAGAACAAAAATTGTCTGACTGCGTAAGCTGTAAAACTTGTGAAATATCGCCAAATGTAAATAATGGTTTTTTTCCAATAAGGTTCTCGCTACGCTCGGGCGCTAATACATGCCATGCCGCAATGGACTATTTATGCTACTTGTATCGTAATATACTATTTTAGACATTTATAATTTGCCAGGCCATACTCGGCGTTTGTTCTTTAACAGTTAAAAAAGTGACTTTTATTTCGTATATTATTAGGTTAAATTAATAAATTAAAGAAAACAAGCTTTAGAACATTAGTCAGTTATGCACTTGCTATCAAAAGTTATAGCCCAAAACGCTATGTATGTCCATACTGAGAATATCTCCCTTATAATTTTTTTATAGAATTTCCTATTGGGTAAAAAGCGATTACTGAATATGGAAATGGGTGTTATACAAGCTACACCATAACTACTTTTAAAAAATCTGAAACATCAAACATAAACCCTTCATAAAAGTTGGACATGTTGATTGCAATATTTGACAATTTTCTTCTAACAAAAGTCATCTAAGCTATAAGCAACTAGTACAAAATTGATGCAACGAAAATACAAACATGTTTCGAATTGGCCTACTTTAGTAGTCTATATTGATTCAATCATACAATATATTGCTAATAATAAAATTGAGTTTTTTTGATTTTGATGTAGGTCATTTTATATCGTAAGGATAGTTTAGTGCTTCCCCGATGATTTTTAAAATAATTAAAACATCTAATCTAATATTTTATTAAAGAAATTCATTTCATAAAAATAAAAAGTAACTAAACAAAAAATTGCACTTTTTGTTTTTTAAACTTTAATTTCTTTATTGGTAAAAGATTTTACAAGCCAATTATAGGTTGCATAAAAATATGAATGAGATTTTCCTCTAATTTCCACGTAATAAACTTGTTAGTTTTGATTTTACGATGGCTAATTGGGTTTCACCCAGTTTTAAGACATTGATAAGTTACTGGTCATTGCGAGCACTAATAGATAAAAAAAGTAAAAAAAAATTAATTTTTTTTTTTGCCACAATGGAATAATTTAAGTAATATATGTTAAAAATTGCTCAAGATATCAATAAAAGTATATTCCGCATTTGGTATTGCTTTATCGATCATTTTGGTAAATCGACTCTGCATCGTGTGCCATGGATCTGCCTGTAGATACATGTATGTACATACAGTTCAAAGAGTGGTTAGGTTTCAACAAGGTAGTGCGACAAGGAGGGAGGCAGGGAGAACGAGAGAAAGCGAGAAAGAGCGCTAACTCGAGCCCCACGTTCGCCGCCGCGATGTGACAACGCCGCACGGTCGATATGCTCTTTCAAGCAAAGTGCCAAGATTGGCAAACGTTTTGTGAGCTATATAGATATATCTTGCTCTTTCACAGAACTCATCCCCACCAGACATCCTCAGTAAATGAGATTTTCGTGAATGGTGGGGGATTCGTCGACGTTTATAGGGAGGTTGAAATGCACGCTAGAGTGGTGGGAGAACCGAAGCTGCGCAGAACCCATCCAGTCCCGACTGGTCACGACTCTGCGCATTACCTTACGTACTGGGTGCTGCGCCACATCGAGTCCCGTGTACTGGGCCGACGTACATTATACTTATTATTTTAAAGTTGATTTACGACTACGCGCTGTTGCCAGATCTCTTCCAAAAGTCTTAGCGAGGCGCCGCCCACACGCATACATTACTCCTACCTTTTTATACGAAATATTTACTTCTTACACTCTCTGCTTTACTATTTAATGAGTACTTTAATGCGCATTTTTACAGTTAATTGGCATATAAACGCGCGTGCACACACACACTAAGAAGATAAGATTCTTTCTTTGCATAACAATCACGTGACTCAGCAACTGTTGCTAGCGTAACGCGCGCCCTCTTCAGCTAGATCATTGCAGCCGTTTAAGTTAACTGAAAGCATAAACAGATACGAAGCTTTTTTTAGGTTTGAAATTCAACATCAAGCGATCCTGATTAAATAAAAACTTATTCTATTCTATAATAACAAAAGTGCTGATAACCTAGCTTTAATGGTATGCAATTTGGTTTCATCAAGAAAGTGTAAAGATCGATATTTTACATAAATACCCTAATATTTCAATGATTTATAATTCCTGTTGCTATGTCGAAAAGTGAGCAAGTGCGCAGCTTCCAGTGCGTCATTATTGGTGGGGGCAGATTGCTGGAAGCTGCCAATATGGCCGCTTAGGAAAACGAATTTTAATACATTATGTATGTGTTATTTGACTTTATGTGCATTACGATTACACGGAAAAATGATTGGCACACGAGCCGTCTCCGTCTATGTGCAACCGTTCTCTCGGAATTTGGCACCACCGGCGTATCTGTGCTGGTGTGCCAACCTCTTTTCCGTGTACATTTATACATCCTTGAAATGTTTACGCTTTAAACTATTCTTGAATTAGTGATCAATATGAGTATAAGAAAAAGCTTACGCACGCTTGAAGAAATATTTTACTGATATAACAATAATCATAGTGACTCCATGTAATGACGCATCTATCTCTCTTGCGCTTTTATCCTTTGATCGTACCATTTGATACAAACAAGGTCATTGAGGAAGAATCTCGTAACTTCTTATCTTCTTCAAACTAATGCGAAGAAAGTGCAAAAAAGTAATCATAAGTTTCGATAAATCAAATGAATTCGGATACAGAAACAAGATACGCGCAGAGATAATTTTGTTCAGTTGGTTTTCTAGGCGCCTCATTCACGGATTTGCAAGATGGCGGCTAACAGCCTAGCTGCAGCTGACACGTCGACCAACAGCAGCAACATAGCAGCTAAGCCATAACGCTCTGGCATCCATCTCTTTCTTTCTTGTACATAGAGCGCCTTTTATACCGATCGTCCGAAAGCTTGTTCGGATATATTCGGCTCTCCTCGTGTACTGCCTCTTTTGTTACATCACATTCTCTATGCGTTAAGTACTGGCGCAAGCGGACGCTCCGCTATGTATGCATGTACAGCGAATACGCTTGGTACTGGCGCGTGCTATCCAATGTTTCGCTGTTGTCGTTGTGTATTGGGTATTATATACTAGACCGAGCGTCTGACTCCGCACATGTATGAGTGCGCGCGCAAATCAACGGGGAGGTGGTAATCGTAGTGGTGGTGGTAGAGAAGGTAGTGGGAGCAACGGTACGCTCAAGTTTATGTTACATGAGGCGTTATACCTATCGTGTAGCATTTGATGAAACTTATAGGTATTCTTGAAATTGGCGAATCCTTAATAGAAATTAACTATAATAAATAGTAATTATATTTTCTCGAATTAAAAAATTAAAATCGAAATAATATTGTAACAATTATACAAAGAATCATTAATCTTCTTTATAATGAAATTAACAATAAATAAACTCGAATAGGTGAAAATTGATTCGTAGTCATTTGCTGTATATTTAGAAAGATATCAAATCTAGAATTATGACCTTTATTGTATGTTATTTTAAGTTATTTTTAATGATGATTGTACCACGTGACTTGAAACACATAGGAATAGGTTTGAGATACGCATAAACATGTTCGAAAGTATATAAATATATGTATATGTAAGTGACCCAGGTTGGGGCTCAACGAACTCACGAACTTTTTACATTTGAGGTTAGAATTTTCATATTGCATTACGCAACTAGTGAGCCAAGCAGACAATTCTGGACTGTTGCCTCTGAATTTGGGGCAGCAGTTGCACCAAAATTGAGACAACAGTCACTCCCGCGGCTAATTCGTAAACCAACTGTAGTGATCATAACCTCAAATTACATATATTTTTATACATTTTCAATCGACAACATGATTTTTGTTGTACACCCGATGGACATTTGGGTGCGTTCCGCATTACTGAACTTTTTTAATAAAATTGGTGTTATACATA
>UCOJ01000650.1:0-77501 GCA_900474305.1 Cecidostiba fungosa
CTTTTATAACGCCTAGCCGAGATAGGCCCTTTTATAACGCCTAGCCGAGATAGGTCCTTTTATAACGCCGAGCCGAGATAAGCCCTTTTATAATGCCGAGCCGAGATAAGCCCTTTTATAACGCTGAACCGAGATAGGCCCTTTTATAACGCCGAGCCGAGATAGGCCCTTGTTCCCGCCAGCCGTCGATATATATAGTGTAGAACTTCAAATGATACAGTTATAAACGAACAAAAATTTCTTAGACTTGACGAATATGATATCTAATGTTGTGCACATGCAGTGTATTACAATTATGTATCACTGAGTAAAGCACTTCAAGCACTGCCAACTACTCTATACGTTTGATACTTTACAAAATTTTGCCGTTTTATGATCTGGTCCTAACAGTTATACGAATTACGCTTCCAGAGTTGAATTTCTCGTGAGCAGTGTACTATAATTTTAATTCTAATCCTTATTATTACAAAATAAAGCGTCTTGGAATTTTGGCACAAACACATATTAATCATGTATTATTTAAATTTTTCAAATTTTATGTTAGCTAAATAAAACATTATGAATTTAGTATTAGATAAAATTATAATCCAAAACTGACTAAAAGCACGCTGACAAATTCTTCCGTAATACCTTCCAAATCAAAAACTAGTGATTCAGACGCTATTCTTCATCGCGAATCGACATCGTCGCGTCGCAAGACATACCATTAACTCGCTATACCGGAAGAACGATTACCCATGCACTTGTGCTGCTCCGTAAGCGCTTGTGTCAATATCACACGCGAATAATCTGCGAATGCATTACGAAATGTCATGTCTCTTAGAATTTTCATTTGTTCATCATCGGCGTCGATTTTATTCACTGCGTTTTTATTATATTCGCGTCATCCGAATCCTTCGCTACTTTCACGATGATACGACGACTTTTGACGAGCCCTTTAGTTTGAATTTTATATTGCCAATTTATAATGACGAATGATCAGTGAAAAGTTACATCAGTGATTCAGTCGTCTCTTCGTGATTCAGCAGTTTTTTGGAAACTTTTATTTATATTTTAAACTTTCGTTATTTTTTATACTCACATATAAAGCTACTGTTTCAGAGCTTGCGTTAGGGATAGACAAAGTTTTATTGATAATTTATACAATTTCTAACGAATTTAAAATAAGTGCTGATCGAACGAGATGTAAAGCTGTTCAAAATGCTTAAAAGAGCTCGAGGGTCTTTTTTCTTTTTCGTCATACAGTCGCATATTTCGTCGTCTGGGACGAGAAAACCGGTTTCGTTTGTCGCGATTATTACACTTAATCTCCAAAATAAATTTTCGATTCATGATTATATTGTCTGCTTCTAGTCGAAAAAGTTTCTGGCTATTAGAGTTAAAAAAAAGATAAATTTAGTAGTATAGTTTTACGATTGTTGTAAATTTTTTTTGTTGCGCCTTGAATTATTTAGTAAGTATTTCCTTATAAATCAGAAATGTAACCAGAAAACATCATATAAAAACAAGAATTCAATCTTAATATTGTTTGTATTTTTTTTTATTTTTCCTTCTGCAGAGTCGGTAGGATAGAAATTTAATTCATCGGAAATTAAATTCAGTGTGGATTTTTTATTAATTCAGAAAAGGGTGGCGTTTGAATGTTAAAAACGTAATAAAAATACTATCAATATACCTATACCAAGAATTTATTGAACTGTGAAATAATGGTGTACACAATAATGGAATGTCATTGTGTTTGTTATGACATCGATTAGACATACAATAACACAAATGATTTACGCTCTATAATTGCTATTTAATTATATACCTAAATGAGATATGATTTCTTTACGACTGTATGCAAAAAACGCAAGTAAATACAACAAATAAACGAAAATAAAAGAAGTAATGCTAACACTTTGTAAGAATAAGTTGTAAGTAAAACATGAAATGTTTTAATTTATTTTAATTAACAATATAACAAAATTTCCTATAGTTTATACAAACTAATTTTGTGTTGATTAAATTTTTAGTTTTAAAAATTAGTACCTAATATTAATAACAGTAAATAAGAATTGTCATCCACACAAATTAGCAAATTTTTTGTAAACAATTATATTTTTAAATCTTTAGAAATATTTCTAATTTTTAATATTATTATTTACAAATAACATTGATACGTTAGTCAAATTATATGAATTTCAACAATATAATTATAACATAATAACTATACGTAAGATAATCAATTTTCTCCGTATATTCGTATGGCAAAATACAAGTATGACACCATGTTTCAACAAAACAAAACAACTTCATGCCTGCATAAAATAATTAAAACAAAATTCATTGGACAACGAATTTAAAACTCTTATATTTGATAGAAAAAGTTTGTATCATGCAATTTCGATCTTAAATTCATCATCTCTACAAAACGTATCCAGTATTAAGTAAAAGTAAATCGTCTGATAAATCCCAAAGCTTTTGAAATGTAATAGATTCCAGCTGATTTAAATAAGAAACACGAGAATCCAAATTACCTAATCGCTTACAATCATCAGACATGTCTATTTATAGATCTTAAACACGTGTCTAGTGTATTGACATCGTCTCGAGGGCCGCACTGACAGTCATCTTGTAGGGTAATAAAAACCACGAGTAGATGAACCAGCAGCAGAGAAGACCGAATCCAATTTTGACGACGAGGTCGACAACGTAGAGGTAGGCGAAAACTCGTCGAGCTTGTGGAAGAGTCGAAGGGTCGTCCTTCAGACAGTACTTGCGTGTCGCCAGGATGTATGACAGCAAGTAGTCGTCCCATACGATCACTTTTACGTCCATAAAGAAGACCTTCTGGTCCTCTGGAGTTAAGCTCTCACGCATGGCTTTTAATCTGTCATTCCTGAAATACAAAATATTACAAAATTGAAGCACGTATTGTTTTTATTATTTAAAAGATTATTATTTATATATATACGAATTTTCAAAATGAAATCGTGCAATAAATAAAAGCTTTTATAATTTATGATACTTTCAGTAATAGGACCTTCAGTGCATAATTTGCGATTACTTCCTTCGCGAAAGAGAAGCATTTAAAATTTAAATTTTCAAATGAGAAAATTAATTTCTAAACCCGAGATCAGAACTTATAAAAAAGAGATTTGCATCCATATAACTTTCACTGATTGCATAAGTACCTGTATACCTTAATTGCACCGTAAAGATCAAACCTAATAAGTGTAAACAATTTTTCATTTCATTCGCAGTGAAAGCCGCAGGAGGTACCTAAGCACAATATAACAACTGCGCGCTTGCTAATTCCCCGCGAAGGTGACGAATACAAAGACAAACCGCAGGCGTCAGTCCTATATAACAATGCACCCGCGAATGGTCGTAAAAAATTATCGCCTTTGGAAATACATTTGCAAAAGTACTTATTAATCACACGCATATACAAGCCGCGTTCTTATGTGCGCCGATTATTTTTAAATTGCAAATGGCCCACGTCGGTGATTAACCTATTGACACCGACCTCGTCGTATGCAGAGGTGAGGGAAAAATACGAATTGCAACTGGTGGATTGGCAATACTATACGAAGCTATAATGACTTGCTGCGATTACAATTTCGTATGGAGCCGAATTGCTAATTCGTTTGGTGAACGCGCTTGCGAAGCTTCTGAAATTATGGGTAGTTTGTCGTTTTGAGCTTTCATTAGCATTGAATGGACCTATTGCAATTAGTTCGGTTTCAAATTTATGAAACATTAATTGTAGTTTCTGATAAGCATAGAAGAGACGATCACTTGAAATGAAAAATATTCTAAGAAAATCATTGTTGTGTCCATAATTTTCTTTTTGGAAACCGAAATTGATATTGATTAACAAATTATTCAGACAATGATTTCTAACGATCTTTAGCTGATACACGTCATTTCTGAGCAGATGTTAATTGCTTAAAAGTATTTCCGCTTACTGCATTATTCTTGAAAAACAAAATTAATAACTTACTTGAAAATCCATTGTTTTGTAGTATAATAATAAACTAAATTGATTCCATAAGTAACTTTGGCTTGTACTTTTACAAGGAAAGGTTTGTGTCCTGTCAGTACGATAATGCCATCCAAGAGGTAGGCAGGTATTGTGTGGAATAAGAAAACTGATATAAAATGAAGTACTTTTGATTTGGTAAAATTTCCTCCAGGATACCACAACGGACCTAGAATTTAAAAATAATTTAATATAATAAATAAAATAGAAGTTTATAGTCTTATAGGCACGATAATATGTTTATTGTAAGCTCTTATACGAGTCGTTAAATTGCTATTTGGCATCTGGTTACTGGTGTATATCAAGCTTTAAAAATGGACGTTCGAACGTATCGAATAAATCATTAGTGTAAAAATAAATTTTTTTAACAAATTTTTTTAAGATATAGTACTATTAATGTATATAGTAAATAAGGAAAACTACGAATAGACTACGTTGCTCCATTAAATCTCAGCAAGGCTGTGGTATTTTGATCTGAAAAAATGACTTGCAAACTCAGGACTCAGCTCTTCGTAAACACAAAACAGGAAAAAGTCATTGAAATGGGCATTTTGGTCGATTTGCCGCGAGTCAGCTGTTAAAACATTGTTCATCGTTGTTCATTTGTTTTTGTATGAACGACAGTTAACACCTGAATTGTGAATAAAGATGTACATACATACATACATTTTAACAATTTTTCCTACTATTAGATTGCTACATCAGAATTACATTCTGAGCTCGGATCCGCGCAATCTATGCATCATAATCGATCATTAGCAGTTTCCTTTCCGAGATTTATATAGAGCAAGAGAGCCGTAGTTTTTACCGTTTACTATATATATTAGTAGAGTACTATATCGAGTGTAGAAAGGGATCGTAAGTCTTATTGGCATGTCAAAACAGTACAAAATTGAATAATAAAATAAACAAAAAATTACAATAGTATTATTATTTTCAAAGATTAAAATTATGCAAATACTGAATGCCCATTTAATTTTTATGAGATAATTATTATCCTATCCACCACAGTGTACATCACTTCATTTGCATCTACACTATAAAATACAAATTTTTTCGGAAAAATCAAAATTTGTACAATGACTCAATACTCAAGTATCATGACGTGATAAAGTTTGAAAGGCAAAAATTCAATTAATAAACATATTACGATGCGTAAAAAGGAATCACAAAAGTACAAATTTAAAAACAAATACAATATCTCCGTACCCGAAAAAGGATTAGCAAGTGCATGTTTCTTCCCAGTCTCAAGAGCATATTTCCATGTTACAGGATTATCCTGGCTCTGGGTGAAATTGATAACGATAGGCACTTCGGGCTGTTCGAGGCCGACCTTCCAGGCCAGTGCTATGGTCGCGTTCACGGCCATGTCGCAGGGAATGATGTCAACGTTATATTCCGAGTTGCAGAGCATCGTTCGGATCACACCCTTACTCGCACCGACCATCAGACCTGTTGGCCCATTCATATTATCCACCCAACCCCTGTCTGGTTCCTTGTACGAACCGATTACTGAAAAATTAAAAATAACAATATTTAGCGATGACTTTTGAAATGTTTTGCTCAAGATTTCAAAAAAATTAGAGAGTTATGATAAATTTGACTCTGGAGATTTATATGAAATTTCTTGATTACGGTGAAAGTTCCGGTACTCTTTCAAAATGGTGTAAGCATTTTTGCGTGACACGTGTAAGATACACAGAGAGTATAACTCTCTCTAATGTATGATAAAATTCAAGTTTTCAATTATGAAATTCATATTATTATGCAAGGCGTTATTAGAATAAGTGTTCAATACACATCGTTATTTATAATACATCAATGTTGGTAATGACTAAAATGGAAGATCACTCCACATTTTATAAAAAAAAAAAGAAAAATATTCTGCAGTATATTTAATTCATCAGGCGAAACCTGTACTATCATTCTATGGTACAGACGAGATCCCCCTTACTTTCACAATGAAGTTTTAAATTACAAAAACCGGTTGTAGCAAAAATCGGTTAGTCTGTGATCTGCAAGATAAAATCTACATTACCGATCGACGGTCGAGCGACACCTGCTGGTAAGCCGCACCTCCTCACAAGTTCCTCACTTAAAGCTTTGGTAAAGGCGTAAGTATTTGGCTGGTCACCGAGAATTTTTGAAGTCATCGCCTCGAGGGTTGCGTCGTCGGTATTGTTAACGATCTGCATCATTTCTTCGGGTGACGTAGTTATCGGGTAAAACTTTTCCTCGAGTACGGGTTCACCGCAATGACAATAAGCAGTTGACACATGGACGAACGAGTCCAACTTCTTAAACTGCAATTATGCGGTTGGATATTATAATTTTATGGTTTTGTGTATTTAAGAATTAACCGCGATGAATATAAATTGCGGACGATTCATTGAAGCGATAATAGTGCGTTTCAACATCATTCGCTTTATATTGAAAATGTTTGTAAGAAAAGCATTTCAAAATTGTCAATTCACATCCGCAAAATTGTCAATTCATATCCGCAATTTATAAAAGGAAAGAAGGTAAAGTCAACAATTAAAATAATAATAATATTTGTTTTACCTGTTTAATCAAATCAATGACGTTAGCGGTGCTTTTTGTATTCATATTGACGGCAGTCTTGAGAGACAGATCAAACCGCACGTTGGCTGCCATGTTAATGACCGCCGAGACATTGTTCTTCAAAATCTCCGTTTCCTCCTCACCAATTCCGAGCCCAATGCACGTCGTGTCGCCGTTGACGACAACTAGTTTTTTCAACCTCTCCGGATTCTTCTCTCGCAGTTGTCTGAATGGTTCTTGCTGAAAATTAAAACTTAGTATATACTAAATATAAATATTCTCGTCGATATTACGTGATTTTCATTCGATTTCGAGAAAAGAAATTTTGTCATTTTTGCGAATCGAATTCTATTTTCTGCGATGATGATATAATACAAAAGCAATTATCTTGCTGGTTACATTGTTGCGATCGCAGGAAAAAAAGCTGTGAACGATGAAGTTCCTGTATGGAAAATAATTTTTTTGTTCTACGCTAAAGCAAACTGTTAATGAACTAATGGCTAATTCAGTTTTTTTGAAGCATACGATTAAAATTTTACGAAATTTACGGAGTAAAATATTCTAGTCATCGATCATTGGAACTGCGGTGTGTATAATTGTACAAAAAACTTAATCGTTCGTGTAAGAATTCAGAATTATCTTCTATGTCCATTTATATAGTTGAAAAATTTCAGTTACAAATTTTCTGATCATTACCAGCAAATTTCTATAAGAAAAATAATCTATTATAGCAATAGCACACAAAACAATTCACTTCAAAACCATTAAGTTCTACACAATACAACTTATTCATAAACCTGAGAGCAACACAAAAGAGATCATCTGCATGCTGTGCACGCTCGCGCGCAGTCTTTCGCCAATCTTTTGACCCAAGTTTTTTGTTTCTTGACAAAAAAAAATAGCGGAAAGCTCCTGCGAATATTGTAAAACGTGAAGCTCGTATAATTTTAACGACGAGCGAAGGACGCAGATCCACTCTCGCGTGGACTTTGCAATGATGTGTTCCTTGTCGAAATTATACAAACGCAAACGACGTCATTTATATGGCTTATACATTCGAGACTCAGTTACACTCGCATATATCGATATCCTGAAATCGTTTGCTCGGTTTCACTTTTGGGCTTTAGCCCATAAAACTTGTTAAATTGTATTGTGATATAGCATTTTCGATTTGTTAGCCTTCTCTCATCCGATTTCCTGCATTTTTTTAAACCGATTGCCTCATACGGCTTCGATTTATGGAGTTAATCCGACGTATAATGCGTTATAGCCATTCGACTGGGAAATTCACGAGGCAAGTAAAGGAAAACAGAAAGTCACTTGGTCATTAAATCTGGCAATTACATTGCTTAACAGTTTTCTTGCTTGTTAGTTTCGGTTAATCAAGTGCGAAACTCCTATATACTAAAGTCTCCCAGCGATTCTTTAACACATGTTTTTTTTTGTTTCATTCAGTCTTTCATTTTATGTCTTTATTCATGTTTCTTAAGGAACAAAATTCTAGGAATTAAAAAACATGTACGTCGAAAATTAAAGATATTATAAACAACATTCGTGAATTAGATTTTAGTTGTTGAGTAATAAAAACGTAAACTAATAATATTATATCATAAATAATGCCTAAACAATTTTATTATTCTTTTAATAAAAACTATGAAAGACGTTTTTTTTTAGTTTTATAGGTCACTCATAATATTTCCGGTACTCCACTTGATCTTTCACTTTTGGTCTTTTTTAAATTCAGGAATGTTATTGATCGATTAGATCTGGCCATGCTCGCGTACGTTATTATCAAATGTATTCTTGCGCTCACCCATATTATTCGACAATATGAGTGTAACACGGTAAACTAGTACCTAATAGAAACAAAAAGATCCAAGACACCTCCAGATCCTTTCAAAACTCGTTTCCTGACATTAACTATACTAACTCTCGTGTGTTCCAATTTATAGATCAACTTATGAAATCATAGCAGATCATAGACTGTGCTTTGTTCGCTTGCCTTATGACTTCGTGTTTTAGTATGACCTGTAATATTAATTGACTGATGATATTATTCCGTTTTTTTTAACTGAAAAAACTATTAATTGTTCGTTTAAAATCTGTTTTTTAACTGTTTTGTGATGTCCACGATTCATTTTTCCAATTAAATGTTATGCTTCCATACAAAAATATGACAAATATTTACAACTACATTCCATCATTCGTTTATAGAAGGCTTAATTACACTTATTATATAAAAATCTGCATTTTTTGCATTGATCACATAATTAGAGTAAGAAGATTGCCTTGCTTAAAGAAGAGGCATCAATAATTGTTCACGTTAAATCATAGAAAAGGTTATAGTTATTATAGATAATATTATACATAGATCGTGTCACTATAAAGCCAGAATTAATATAATCGGGAATTTCATATAATGATTGTTCTTGCAGTAAATTTTTGTTTGTTATCGAGTTTCCATCTTTTTCTTAATCTTTAAGAGATTATGAATAATTAATTTTATATTACTATTCAAACTTAATATATACTTTCTTATTCCGATTGGCTCTTTGTTTCCGCACGCGACCTCTAGACGTATACATGAATTCTTAAGTAATACCTCATAAAATGGAAACTGAGAAAATATGATAAATAGAACGCGAAGCGCGTCTTCTGGTTCTAAAAAAAGACATAATAATCATAGTCTATTCGGTCTACATATGCGTTACATATACCCTCAAAAAGTGCGAAAATTAAAAAAAAATTTTAAAAAGAACGCGCGGAGTGCATCTGATATTGCTATATAGGTTATATAAAAGGTCACATGACATCGTAAATCATCATTTATTATTAAAAACCTTCAACCCAAAAATTTCATAACAAACACGTTAACCGAAGATAATCATTTTCAGCAATTTAATTAAAGAAGGCGGTCGAATGAAAGTAAAACGAAATCGAACTTCCTCTCGGTAGCTGCAATGATGCAAAGCACGTGTGTATAGGTAAGTATACCGAGAAAGCTTCATCAAGCCAGGATACGACCTTCACCCCCCAGAACAGCAACGACTCGACGTTACCCGCATAATTGCGCGCACATTCTTCGTATTTACAAGAGCAATGCTTTGATCGTCGAAGAGTAGGGTATTATATACGGCACAGGAGCAGACTTGCCGATGCGATTAAGGCCGGCGCAGTTTATCGACCGGTTCGCGCGCGCTTGCAGGTCCCATACCGATTCTTCGAAAGTCGTTCGGAGTATACTTAAATTCATGTCTAACGATGTCAAGGATCTCCCAACAGTATTGAATTTTTATTTTTGTATACATCAAGACTCGGTCCCACCTTTTGTAAATGGTGTGTATAAGTATTTCCGCGCTGCGTAAATACTTATATATACCATCATCGTTCGCCATTGTGTTGATGAAAGAAGAGAAAGAGATTCTCTCAAGGCTAAGGTGTAATATATAGTATAAGTATATACACCTCTATGCTCTCCATGATTTTATCAAGGCTGCGTTGGATGTACTGCGTATTTCGCGAGATGACGTTGATGCTACTACCGGCGACTGAACCTGGGAATCCCCTGAGATATTTGCTCGAATGCGTCTGGTAGTAGTAGATTTCCCCCCTGCGTTCGCGTCATGATGCAAAGTGGTTGCTCTCCGTGATACTTATACCGTTTTATTGGGCTTGTATCGCGAAGCACTGTGTGGTTTTATCCGAGGAATTTTACCGGCGAAGGGCGTTTTCGATTTTTTGCTATACCCTCTGCTGTGCGATGCTTCTATAACGAGTAGTTTGAGATTTATTTATCATTTCTTTTTTAATACTGCTTAAGTTTCGGTTTCACGATTTAAATATAGCCGATAGGTACAAATTTAGTCAAGGACAAAAACGATTAGTTTCAATAGGCCCTTCCTAAAATAGCTATGCAATATGTATGTATATGTAAGGTTTACAACGATTATATTATAGAACCCAATAAAGAAAAATCTGCTATTATAAATTCTAATCCATAGATATAATATATGCAGTATTTACCTATATCCGCCTATGATAAAGGCATTTGAAATTTGTCGGGTTTTAATATTTCGAAATGACTCAGCGTAGCCGCCGGAAGTATCCATATACTATTGCAACTTTTTACAATTTTAAGAATATAGCCAGACTTTGAAAATATTTTGAGGCGTAAAATCAGAAATTTATTACTACGTCTTGAAAAAAGCGTCAAGACATATTATACAGATAAGAGGAAATGTTAATGAAAGTCGAAACAACAATAACAAATATTTTGAAAAAATTCGCGTTTATTGTTCTTAGTGGAATAAGATATAAAAGTATAATGAAAAAATGTTATACCTGTAGCAATTGCAGAAGTCTGCTTTTTGAGGATTGATTCTTCTTTTCTCTAATCACTACGTAGATTGTGTCAATATCTGGACAACTCATTAGTAATTTGGACAAAAGAACCTTTCCCATAAAGCCAGTGCCACCAGTGACCATTACTTTTCTGCCTCGAAACCATTCTGAAATAGTCGGTTTTCTCGTACTCGTATCAGCCATATCTTCTTTTAAAATTTGTATCCAATTAGGCAACTGTGCAGAGTGTTAAATCTGTAGAACAGAAGTAATATTAAAATTATACCATATAGTAGCACACTTATTTATAAAATATACGTTTAAATTATTTAGCAATTTCAAAGAATTTTTTTCAAAATATCCTATGCTAAAAATAGTGATTTAATAATGAACAAGCTCTAATTAAGTTGTTAAATTATTGTTAAATTAGAAATGTATATACATTCAATACGTATGCGAGTATCACGCTATTATAAGAAAAGCTGTAGGAGAAATATTTGTAGAAAAGTTATGTGGAAGGACTTTTAAAATAGTTTAGTTATAAACAAATAAATATTGCTCGTTTAATATACTACGTTCTCTATTTCTTTTTGGTCCAATTATTATCAGAATTATCTCAGAAGGTATGGACACATTTTTCTTAGGGTTTGTTTATAGTGAGGTCAGAGAGTTACAGTACTCTCAAAATAACGGAATATACTTCCGGAATGAATTTCGCCTGAAAAGATAGCTTAGCACCGATATGATTGTTGCCAGAAAAAATGTATACAATTTTTTTCAAATATATAACAGGAAGCAGATATCTTTTAACAGCTGTTGTTATAACATTTTTATTATTAAATGCAACAATTTTCAAAAATGCGATTTAAAAAAAAGAATAAACATTCTTTTACTATGAATTTGATGCAATAACGCAATAACCTAAAATAATTTTCCTCTCCAACCAGCCGCAACGTAATATACATATATATATATACACACACACGGGTAATATTACGTTAATGTCCAAATAATCAAGTGCGCTATATATATAGCGCATATGTATATAAATTCTTGCAGCGCACGCACCAATGATTTTCACAAGCTGAAATCGCGTTGCCTCATTAGAACGTTCGACCGGCATCGGAGTGCGTTCGTATCTATTCCCGATTTACAGCCTCCGCACAGCTGCGGTAGCAGTTATATGTAGATCGACTTGCTGGGCTTTTCATTAATCGATTTTACTTTTTTCCTTACAATATACAACTTTTCGGGTTGCTAAACTTTGACAAAAATTTTTGGTCTTTCCGTGAACATATTTTAATAAATCAGAATATTTTCACAAGACGCTATCACGATTATCAACTGCACGTCGTCACGCTGTAATTAAGATTCATTTATTCGTCGACAATGTTTCAATTTAAACATCAATTTGTTTGTCATTTAGTTTTACACACACACACTTCTTTTTCTTGATCGTAATTTGCATCGACTCGGTGGAATAAAATCGATTTGTTATAATCTCATGTCAAGTGAAATCGAACTATAATATACTGAACGCGGATTACATAAGTTTCTTAAAATTGTTTATAAATACATTCGTTTATTAACATCTGCTTCTGAATAAATTAAGACGAAAAGTATCACATTAGCAATAATGAAGCAACACCAATTAAGATAGTTTTAGTTGAATCACTTGATTTCTGCAAAACACTTAATTTTACATAAACAATTAAGTAGTCAGAAATAATAAATAGAAATAAGAATAACTAAAATTTTCATTTTTAAAAATTTATTTAAAGTCTAGCAAAAAACACAAAATTGATGTTGTCTTACGTTTTCCTTACTTAATTAAAGCATGCTCCATGTATATGTGATTAAAATACATGTAATTGTCCAAACAAAAAATCGCACTCATGTTTTGCCCTTCGTTGAGATGCTACAGTATCAATTACAATTTGACAACATCGCTCAATTTCAAGAAAGACTATAATTCCATATCAGTCTTCCAAGCCAAACGCTCCTTACCTCCTCGTTAAATTCATCGCATATATTAATTTCGTTCCCCAATGCGCATAATAAACCGGAAGTTTACAAGTACTTCAAAGAATCGTGCGTAATATTCTTCTAAAAAAATTTCAAAACCACATGCAGCGAGTAGCATCTGATTCAATCCAACAAATAAATCTCCGAATAGATACGCATCCGCGAGTATTCTAAGAATGAGGATACACCTACCGTCAGGCAGGCTCATTTATAGTAATTATATGTCTTTACGCGCAGGATTTTCCTATTAGAATGCGATTTGCCAGGAAAATTAAACAAGTATCTCGAGGAATATCCGCACGTTTAATAACGCAAGGAATCAATTAATGATGAAGATGTGTGAATATTAAGCTTATTGTAATTATTATACTTTTTTTATATCAGCGGTCTAAAATAACGGTTGCGATAATTAATGAGTTTTAATTGCAACGTTTCATGCTAGAATATAAACGTCTTTGTCAATAGTGGAAAAATCTAATTGAAGCATTAAAAAGTGTATTTACTTTATTTGAACTACAATAATTAATAAGAAACGCGCCAAAATGTACATAAATCGCATTTTAAGTTTCCAGCGTCTTACGGTTACGCTTTGAGGAAAAAAGCAAACTACACAGACACATTAGTGAAAACGAAAGCTGATTTTATGATATCAGAAATCACATGTGATTGTCAAAAATAATTTGTTTAAACGTCCAATAGCCTCAGCACTTTTTTTATGATCATTCATATGCATACATACAAAGGACAAACGAAACATGACATACCTGAAAACGTATTTTGTCAGCCTTCCAAATTATAGCTTCAAAAACTATCTTCAGCACAGTATATCTCCCAAAAAACGTTACAAATTTTACAATCGCACTACGAAATGCACGTGTGCTTGAAAATAAAATCCGCTACCCCGCACTTATCTGTAAATACTTATAACACGTAGGAACGCGATATCAGTAGCAAAGACCTGTTGAGGTCCCTTGCGATATGTAGAACTACACTTCCAAAGGCCGAGACTGAACTGGCGAACGGCATGCGAGACGCGCGAGTACTTACTTACATCGGTCAACCAGTGACTGAGTCGCCTTCGGCGATCGACTTGCGCTTTATGCCCGCGACTCGCACTCCGCTCTGTGCAGAGAAACAAGTATACGTAAAGTTCAGGTGCTTTTTTTCTGAGGGTGGGATTCCCCTTGAGGAAAAGGATTGCTGATATATTTTTTGGTGTATCCTATACTGTATGTTTGAATGTCTAATAAACATGATTTTTGATTTATATAAATATTTGTGTTATAAGTTAGTACGATGAATGACACACGTTTGAATCATTAAAAGACAAGTATGTTTAAGTTTAATCTTTGATTACGAACATGTTCTGTGAAGTTTATGTATCTATTCAAATTTATGTATTGATCTGTAATTACATTTTAACATAACTTTGATAATCTCTCTTTAAAAAAGTTATGACCGGATGTTTTGAAGCTGTTAATAAAGCGATTTGCAGATTTGTTGGGAAACAAATATCCGGTCTGAATATAGTTACGATTTTGAACTGCTAGCCACAAGAAAATTGGGCGCGTGTGGCGGGCGCTGGATTTTACTAGTCACTTAAAAAGTATAAGAAAATTTATTAAATTTAAAAAAGACATTCTGAGAACATATAATATTTTGATATAAATTCATCTCTGCGAGACAATGGTACTATTGTAGATGAAATTATATAAATTAAAATATGAATTTTTGAGCAAGTCATAGATTCTTCTTCTCAGAAAAGAATAATAATGTTGTCTCAATATTATCAAACGTAGTGTTTTTTGTTAGGATCAAATAAATCGTCAATTAATTTCAAATGAAAAGGTTATGAATGTAAAGTGTGATCGTTTACATGCAAAAATACCAAGGTGAGGAAAGAATGTAATACACGTTTACGCATTAAAAGTAAAAGCAAGAATAGAGGAAATAAGTGATTCATGCAAAGTCACTCTACCTTTGCAGAAATTTTAAAATTTTTTACGATAATGCTAATAATTAAAAGCGTTATATATGTGTTTTATATCATTTTTTGCTTATGCAGATATGTCGTTTTTAAATTAGTCTTTAAAAAAGTGTCATTATTCATAAAATTGTAATAATTTTTATTAACAAAAAGTATAAAGATATATCAAACAAGAAAAAATGTCATTATACGCTTTTAAATAATGATTACAATGCTTCATAAACTGTAAATTCTGCATAAAATATAATGCTAAAATTCAATCACATATTTCAAGTGAAGATTATTGTATATACGGAAAATATGTATAATTCAAAACATATGCTTTAAAAAAGTCAAGCATATGCAGAACTATACAAGTTTTTTTCTATAAAAGAAAACTGTATGTATGTACAAACTCTAAATCCTAAAAACGTTCTGAAAAATATTTATTACTAAATAGCGCGTTTTACCATTACAAACAATCATTCATTATTTTAATAACAATAGACACATTTTTTTACACGTTCGAGCATTCAGCTTATCTCTTGAATCAATACGACAACGCGGTACATCAGATACTTTTAATTTTTTTTTTAAATATACGAATTTATAACGTGCATATTTATCTGAACAATCTAATATTGCGATTGACTCTAACCAGTACAGTTAAAGTATAGATCCTCCAAATATATAAATAGCGCGCAAATAAAATATCCAATAAATAGTATATTAGCATAGTCTACAGAAGGTCGAAGGTTTAATTCATGCTGTGCAAGATTTATTTTTCTTTAAGATGTAATTGTATAATTTTTTTAATCAAAAGAGTACATATAAGCATCTTAATAATTGAGTTTATTGCTTTCATTACTTACTCGCGGTTAAAATTTTTATATTCCAATCATGCTAATTTCTAAAATTTGCAAACATTAACTGTTTTTATTTTTTAATGACACAGTTTTTATTCAATTATTCTTTTTATTATCTGTATAAATTTTATATACTACTGTGATGAGTTTCAATCACATTTCGTTTTGCTATTTTTGAATTAAAAATCCACACACTAATGGTTGCTACTGATGGTGCCCCCAAGCGGGTTTAGGCGCATATCTACAACTTCAAATAAAAGCTAAATTAAACACACGGGTTTCAACCTTTATCTTCTGTCGATCAAGTAGGAATTTCTACACACGTTCTAAGATTCCGTTCTTATTATCTTGAGAGTCCCGCGACTTTTCGGAACGTTCCGAAATAAACAACAAAAAGTAGCATTGGACCTTTTAAAATTAAAAGAGCTCGTGATAGTCAAAATGATCGTTAAAAACTGTTGTGAAGTCTTTTTATCTCGGTATTGCAACCTTTAACTTCACAATTTAGTAGAAAATATACGTATATTCTGCATAATATAATTATTTTGGTTACCCGCCGATATCAATTATAATTCAATTTATAAAATTTCTTACTCCGGAAAGTTTTTACTTAAACAACGCCCCGAGACTTCTTCAAAAAGGCGCGTATTCTGAGATTGAGCTTTGAACCCATAATTGTATATTTTGTATTTTATTTACGTAAGTAAGAAAACGGTTATGAAATAAACTCGCCTTAAAATAACTTTAGTTTCTACTGCCATAAGTTTATTCTGATGCTTTAATAACGCCGATTCCTACGGAAACTTCTCTGGGTAAAAATTTGAAAAAAGACAGTCGCTCGTAGATACTAATCGAACTCTCAATGATTTTATCAAGAAACATAATACATGATTCGACTATCTGATGGTAGTAGAATATTCAGATCTAACGCTCTAGGCATAGCCCTAAACTTAGCATCTACCATTCAAAAGCGATAAACAAATAAAATACTTATTCCCGTTACAACTCACTAACATTTGTTTGAATTGTCAATTTTTATTTCATTTTAATGAATACAATAGCCAATTAAATGTATGAAAAATGGCAACTTTATGAAAAAATCATATTTAATGAGCATTACACTCTACAAAATTAATTAAACAATAAAACTTATGCACAAATCAACTTACACCAGTCAATAGATTATAATACAAAATATCTATTACTTTGTTCATTCGTTACAAATAAATTAAAGATTCACAAAAAAACCTCTCCCAGTAGTTTTTTTTATAGATTGTATAACAAATGCTTTCAACTATTACTTGTTTCAACATTACGCGCATCAACGCAAATAATAATATCAATCATATAAACAATCATAAATGAAACTTAATATGAAATTACAGTAATGTTCAAATAAACGATTTATAATGGTAGTATAATGTAAAGAAAGACTCTCTCTATGTTTTATAAAAATCGATTCTCTCTTATAAACTTTTATCATTTTTAGTTCTTCATTAATAATCTTAACTCTAACGTTACGCTTTTAAATGCAGTATAATTTTAATTTTCATAAATCGATGCAAAATTTATAATTTCAATTTACAAGAGACTCAAAATGTAGTACGCTACTGGAACTATCATACCAGTTTGTGTCCAAGTCATTCCAAAGGTTGTTTTAAAAATCCACCAAATAAAAGTCAACACGAACGCTTGTAACAGTAGGTGGAGCACAAGTAGTCTAAAAAATAAATCATGATTTGATTAATTCACAGTTTAGAGAAAAAAGCTTGAACATAATGTATTTGTAGATCTTACATTTTGTCTTTCCTCTTAGCCTTGTTCAAATTCTTTAATGGCTCATTATTTAAATAAACTCGTACGCCCTTCGTTAAATCTACAAAATACGTTTCCCAATCAATCGGTCTAATGTCCAAGGTAAACTTTTCTTTATCTTGTTCACAAAGTGAATCATGCAATTCCTGAGTTTGTTTGTTGTAAAACTTCCACTCTGTGAAAATAAACTTCTCCAGTCTTCCCAAAGATTTATTTACGTTTGTATGAAGGCGAACCAATCTACAAAAATACGTGTAAAGACGTTAGCATCGATTAATAAAAAAATGCCTTAAATATTTAAGAAATACATAATAATTTACATAGGTCTTCCTCCAGCTACTTTAGTAACTGTATCTAAAATATAAGCTGGAATCATGTGTACAAAAAATGCAGAAATTCTAAACCACAGTAGAGAGGGTAAAAGTTTCAAATGAGGATACCAAACAGCACTAGCCAATGGATAACTGTGTAAGTAATTATTTATCTTATCTGTAACACTTTCCCACTTGAATGGCATGCATGTACTTGATGTCAGGTGATACACTTTCACTGTTTTTGGTCTAAAATAACATAATTATTTTATGTAATAATGAAATTCATTTTATTTTCGATCTCAACAAGTGTTTAAATTACTACTGAAAATAATATTTAAAACGAAATTCACCTGTCTCTCTCAATTGAGTATGCAGCTACCAAAAGACTATTGACAACCACATCAACTGGAATATAGTCATAAACAAGATTTTTAGCTACAGGTAAACGTCGCACAACACCTTTACTTGCTCCCATTAAAAATCCTTGTGGTCCATTTTTTGAAATTGTCTAACCAGGAATAGGTTCTTTCCAAGCTCCAACAACTGAAAAAATATTAAAAAGATGTTAATCCACAATGATGAAGAATATCATATCACTATAATGTTATGCAAACATTGTTCCATTCTTTTATAAAAAATGAACTTTTATAGAAATACTTACTCATTGATGGTCTGACAATTGCGGCAGGTAACTTAGAATTTGCTATTTCATGCTCAGCTAATTGTTTTTTAAATGTGTACGGATTAGGATGATCCTTAATAATACTTGGTGTTGCTGCAATCAACTCTTCATCACTCAACTCTTCTACTTTTTTTAAAAGTTCTTTCACATCAATAGGAGCTGGATAAACACGTTCATGAGCCTCATTTAGTGTTGAATTTACGTATGCACTGGATACGTGCACAAGAGCCTAGAATAATATATTTAAAATTATAAAATTTCGTAACATTAATTATCTGTAATATTTTTGAAAACATGTATCAAACAAAATATTGTTACAGTCATCATTCATATTTGAAAATTTCTTTAACTTACTTTATGCAATTATGAAATATTATGAAGAAAAGAATAATAAAGAGCTGAAACTTGCTTACCTTGAGATTTCTTATTTCTTGACAGAATTCAACAACTCTCCGAGTACCAAGAAGGTTAATATTGACAGTGGATTTTAAATCAGCTTCAAAGTCCAGTGTGGCTGCCGAATGAAATACAATTTGAACATGCTCTACCAAAGTCAGTCTATCTACTGAGGATAATCCTAGATGTTCTTCTCCAACATCTCCTCCAACAGCTATTATTTTCTTAAAAAGATCAGTCTTGCCTTCTTGTTTAATTCTTTCGAAAACCTGCCAACAATTTTGAAATAGTAAATTTTTCATTTTTAACTACAAAGTTACAAACCACAATGTGCAAGCATTTTTAAATTAGGATAATTGTTAATTTAAAACATTTCAAATCAAAATAAGAGAAACTAAATTTGAATACTAGAAGCAGTGAGTAACTTGCTTGAAAATAGTTCAGCATAGAAATTGAAAGTGTTAAACAGCTATGGAGAAAGTAGCCTGGGCTTAGAAGAGTAAAGTTATGATGTTGTTATTTGAATAAAAATAGTTTTTTCACATGTTGCATAATTTTTATAAAACTAAACAACATTAATAATGAAGATTTTGGGTAATCAAATTTCACAAATTGATCTCATTTTATTATTCATATATTTCTACCTATCAATATTTAACTTTTAAATAATCTTCAAAATAGAGAAATCATAATATTTATAAGAAATTCAATAAATCAATTAAAGAACGGAAGTCTTGTAATTACTATAATACAAAGAGCAAAGTTTAAAATAGCTCTCTATTGATTTGTTTACACTGGCTACACATATTGATTAGAGTACAGAAAAATTACTGAAACGGAGCAAATAGTGACTCATATATAGTTTAAAAGTTAAAAATCTCCAAACATTAAACCACGAGAAAGACGATTGCTTATTCGCTGCACTCGTGGGAAGAAAAAAAAAACAACGTAAACAAACGCGAGCGCCGCGATACACGCCTCGTTATTACCGCAATTAAGATAAGTAAACTTCGATAAAAAACGCGATAATTCATCTGATCAGCAATGAGTCGACTGAAAACCCAACCGGTCGACTAAAAAAACGCGAGTAAAGATAAAGAATTAAAGATGCACAAAAGGCGCGAAACTTTGTGCAAATCAACATTCAATGTGTCCGACATATTATATTCAACTCACGGAGTTCTTGGTGACGTCCTGAAGTCTGTCCTGTGCGCTCTTGCCCTTCTTGGGCCTGATGAGCAAATAAATACTCTTGACGTCCGGACAACAGCGCAGAAGCTTCTCCACGAGTGAGATGCCCAGGAAACCGGTGCCGCCCGTGACGAAGACGTTCTTGTCGCGGAAGAATTCCGCCACCTGCGATGCCATCGCTGTATAGTCGCAGCTGATTGATTTGTACCTACTTAACTCCAAAACCAAACTCAAACGAGAAACTAAACAAAAACACCGGCTGTCCGCGTCTTACAAGCAGCAGGTATGTATGTACGCAATAATTGAGGAGACAATGCGGGCAAAAAAGAGAGTCGCACACGTGCGTCGCCGGTTGCCAAGAGCCAACTGAACTGCGAATGAATCGCCGCGCGCATGCAGCACGCGCTCGCGGAAATTCGCGTAATACGAGCGAAATGTGTATATAAAGTGTACGTCAGCAGCTGCGCGTCAGAAGAGATGGAAAAGGAGTCGAGAGTTGGCGTATACTAGCCGTCTGCTGTGAGTGTATTCATCTTTTACTATCGCCGGGAATACCGTTCGAAATAGAGAGAAGAGAGATGGAAAAAACGGTGTTTTTCGAAAGCGCGAGGATTTTTAGGTTAGAATGCGGAGGGAGAGATGCAGAGGAGGAGACTGGAAATTTGTGTATTGTACGGCTTCCTGAGGTGAGTATATGTATATGTATATACTGAGATGTGGCAATAGAGGAGAGCTACTGGCTCGCCGGTTAAAACGAGTTATGTGCTGGACTGCTAATTGAGGATGAGACGAGGGGAAAGAAGAAAGAAAATTTCGAGACTAATATGATGTTTGTACCACCTTGTCTTTGTTGAACAATGTGTTTCTTTTTTCTTCGTGGAGTATTGACGTTGCTGGGAAAGTTTTATAGGAATGGAAATACCATCACTTTTATTGACGCTCGCGCTTTATAATTAGATTTTAGTATTATACGGATAAGCGATCGTGGATTCCCAGAATTTCTGAAATATATAAATATAATGCACAATGGCGACGAACTTTTAATTAATTGACTTATTATACGATAAAAATATACCCTTCTTCTGCTTCAGTATTTTAAAAATAAAATTTAAACGATCGTTGAATTCAAGTTGACGTAAAACAACGTGTATTTCGCGTTTTGTTTTTTTATTTTTTGTACCTATATCATTAATAAACAATGATAAATCGATTACCTAAAAAAAACATTAAATAGCGCTGTAGAGATGAAGGAAAAAGGAATGAAAAATGAAACTAAAAATAGAACAATAATTATACAGCGTGCATATGTTCTACCTTGGGATTGCACTTTTTATTCAATTCTTTGACATTGTATAATAAACAGAAAAATGCAAATCATGATCGAGTTTACTATTAAAGTTTAGTCGAGTATACAGACTCCATTAAATATCAATAATCCTTTAACTAATATGTAAGAGACTAAATCTCGCGGTAGTTCCTAACTAATACGTTAATTTCCGCCAACTTCGCCGCATCTTCTAACTTGATATCTAAAACAATAGACCCTGCTCTCACATAACACGTTAATCGCTATAATGCTATTATCCATGTGAAAATCTTGCAGAATCTAAATCTCTAAACGATCGGTTGATAGTTAAATGATAGATTTAAAAAATAATATAAAAGTATGTACCATACTAAAGAATTTAAAATTTATTGACAATTTTTCAAAGTATATAAAATGCTGAAAATTTTACAAACTGTCTGAATGCACAGCAGTGGATGTGTCCTCAAACACTATAGAAATAAAAATACGGTAGGAAGATGTTAGCTGTCATTGCGGGAGAATGATGATGGAAGTGTGAAAACTGCAAGAGTTATAATTGCACGTCTGTAAGAGAAATGAGTTGCTTACTTGAAGTTTCGCCGGTGTTTTCTAATCCAAAATGTTCTACAAAATATTATTTTGATTTCGAAAGTGTTTCGTATCAGCTATGTACATAATATTATAAATAAATGAATAATTTTAGTACGACTATTATATATTCTCTTTATTAAATATAATATCTTGTATACAATTTAATCCGTCAATACTTTTTATGGTTGAAAACATTGGATAATTTGCATAAAACATTAAGTACGCATTTCTTATCCTCAATCACTTTGCAATGCTGAAGATATATTGCTTGCATTGTTGAACGAACCTGTAACAAAAAAAAATGCAGATGTATCATGATGCAAAACCAAACGTGAATCTTGCAAATTGTTTTGTCAGTTCTGCAGTTAGTTACTGTATACAATACAACATCACGTACAGTTGTTGTTCTTCAAAAACTTGTGCAACGCTAAACTCACTCGGTAGTTCGCTTCCTGTTAAGCCGGTCTCCAAACTATTTCTCCTCTTTTCCATTAAGATAACACTTAATTATTTTCGCTTCGCGCGTTTCCTTTTTTATTCTTGTTACCGTACAAGTTCTAAGAAAGTTCCAGATCAACGGCCTTAATTATCGAGTGCACTTTTCATATTTTCACCGATTTACACGCTATCAATACGTATACACACGTTGCAAGGGTATATCTAAGTGTTTGAACAAAAAATCACAGGTTTACCGAGTAAAAATATTTTACTTTCATCGAAAATACAAAAAATATATATATATATATATATCCTTCTGAAATTTTAGCATTCTGACAAAATACGCGAACCGTAAAAATACATATCTAAAAAAAGAAATACCTGCATACGTGATTTCTTCCAAAAAATCCACATCAGCTCATCTACAGCCAGACGAGTACCATGACGACAAAAGCAGCTAGGGGCACAGCGATAGTCCAGTGGATACCCATGAGAAGCGCAAAACAGCTGCAGAACCCGGTGAAACTCAAGAGAGGCGAGAGCGCGGCAATTACGCGCAACCTGCAAAAATGAATTTTCAAGTGAGACGGTCAACAAACGCTATTATGCGCTGCGGAGGGAATATGATTGCTGTCGGAGAAGCGTGACTAGTTTATAAGCGCGCGACGCGCCGCCGTGTATTTGCTCGCAGTGATGGAAATAACTGCGAGTAGAAAGCGTCATTTGCAGTGTCGATGATTTTTCGCGAGGTAATGGTATGTATGGTTCGAATTTAACGAGCAAATTTAAAATTGGTATTGTATGCAGATGGCAATGAAAAATTCTTGATTGGTTTGCTTCAATTAAGAACATCATCATCATTTAAGTATACCTTTATTGATTTTGCAAAAGGTTTAAAAACATTTCTAAATTAGTATACGATAAAGTATAAAGAAAGTTATGTGATAAAGAATGTAGCAAAAAATCTTTTTGATAAACATAAGCGAATAATAATGATAGTTCATTATATACAGATTGACCGGAAAGACGAAGATAATATAATAAGAGAAAGTTGACATTTAATTGACACAGAATTTTTTGCTTGAAATAAAGATAAGAAACGAAAATAAGTATATTCCAATAAAAATTGTTATATTGTTGTTGCAATCATATATTGTAAAATTATTCTCGTAATTATCACTATAGTTCATATTATTTTCTCAATTAGTGCATCCTATAGTATACGTAAACTACGAATCCGGTGTGTATGGATAAGTGCTAATGGACATGAGTGCATTAGAAATTGTGAAATAAGTATCATACTAGCAATTGTAATTTCCAATAATAAAAAATGCTGAAATAGCACATCGAAAGTTTATTTTCACAAACGAATATGTTATTTAGCCAATAGAAACTTTTATAAAAGGGTGTCTAAGCACTTTTATAAAGTTTATTCTACAAACTATGAGATATAAAATTCATTGCCATTTTTATTGTTATATTAGTTTTTTGCGAGTATCACACGTGAGATACTATGTTATATCGTTTAGTGATATGTTTTTAAATTATGAGAGAAATAACATGCGATATTTTATCTTTTATTATATTTCACAATTATATTATAACTCTTATTTATGAAGTATTATTATCAATCTTTAATGATTTTAAGTATGTTGCACAAACAAGCATAATCGATACTCCGAGTAAATATCAATTTTCGTACAAATATTCATTCGCTGTTTATATACGACTGAATAAATTTAATACCATATCGCGATTTGCATATATTTCAATGTGTGCGATTTCTTCTTTCACCGTGTACAATAATATTATTTTCCTGTAATCGTGACCCTTCATATTTCCTCATTGGAAACGAGATATCTGCAGTTTCTTTTTGTCATATTCATGAAAGACGCCGATTTCAATCGAAAATATGTATAAATAACTTTAAAAACACTGAAATATAATCAAGACACTTTTTATAAAACTATATATCTCAAAGATATATCAAGTTACAATTTTATGCAATAGACATCTCATTCGTAGAACGTTCAGCCAAACCGGAAAACTAGATTCACGTCACTGGATACTGAATTAATTTTTTCATCCCACCGATCCACCTCGGATTTTTAAAGCTCAATGACCCTATATATGAGTAAACCAGCCCAAAACTTTCCACAAAATCGTCCGCATCATCAGTAAATGCAAATTCGAACCCATTACTAATCTCGCACGCTCATAACGTCTAATAACACTACACATTACAAATAAAATTAAAAAAAAATCATCTCACCTGGCCATTTGTCTTCTTGCCCTATCGGTAGTCTTGGCAGGTTCCTTATGGAAGTAGGTCCTGGTACCGATGACGCATCCCTCGAGGTACTTGTCCCAGTCAAGGAGCCTCGGGTCCATAGGATGTTTATCGCGTTCCTCCTCGGACAGCATAGCCGCGAGCTCGTCGCTCGTCTTCCTCGAGAACTGCCACTCGCGCACCGAGAAGTACGACGTGTACTTGCCGCCCTTGGCGTAACGCCGCTGAATGTCGATCAGCCTGGAGGCCGATCGGTGTCGCATGATTAGTTTTGAACTGGTAGCTTATTACATAAAGTTTTGATTGCTTCTGCTGTGTTGTATAACGATATTATATTTTGGGATGAATGAGGAGTTTATAGTTTTTATTTCAATTTGATCGATGTATCAACGGGGAATGTGCGTGATCGATTACGCAATTGCTTATTAATTTTGTTGTACTGCAGTATTCTATAATTTTAAAATATCGGAATAAATTGTAGGTATTTTTCTATTTTAATAAATACAAATTATTCATAGTAATTATAAAATTATTAAAGAAAAATTAATTTTAAAGCTACACCTAATAAGTGTAGTAAAACATCTGGATAATAATAATTCATCGAAGCAAAGCATTCCATAGTATACAAGCTATAAAAAAAAAACAATCGTTATAACACATCAAACAGATGTCGGAGTAACTCACGAGTGTTCAGGCTTGGCAATCTTGGCGAACAGGTGGATGAATATCGTAGGTATCATCTGGAAGATGAACATGACAAGCTCGGTCCTAAAGCGACTCTCTCGCAGAGTCGTGCGGGGATACCAGGCTACTGAGTGGCAAGGATGTTCCCTTGCAGCTTTGATGATGCCATTAACGTAGCGGCCCCAGGTAAGAGGGTTGGCCGTACCGGAGGTGCAGTGAAGCACGTGCAGACGCTCGGGTTCGAGCTCGGCCTTCAAGGCTCCAGCCAGGATTGTAGAGACCACCATGTCTACTGGTATCACGTCCATCACCATATCTGCGCGTGCCTGGAAGCTGTAATAATCGTCGCGAGGGATATATTGGCTTTGGATTATTGATCGGATTGACGATTTTGGGCATCTGATATGTTCGTTATATGCACCTGTATAATGTTTATTTTAGTCATTGGTCGTAATTAGTTTCAAATAGTAATGAGGTATAAATCAAAATGATAGGAATGTAAAATATGTTTGATTTTTTCTAGCTTATATATAAATATGCATTCAAACGAAAATGATAAATATTGTCATCATGAATGTGCGATCAAAGCTTATTATAAGCACTAATAATTCCCTTTTTGAATATTCTAATGTTTCAGAACATGAAAAGTTATTCTTTTTTCCTTTTTGAATTGTGATGCCCATAATACACATGACTGAACCTACTTTTTCGAATCAAAATTGAAATATTTTATACAAACGTTATACACGAGGCCACTATTTACTTTTCGCGTAAAAGAGAAGTTTCGTTAAACCTTTATGAAAACCTTGATACTAAGTTTTAAGTTTTCAAACGGTTCGTGCAAAAAATACTAGGTATCTATAATACAGCAAATTAAAAAAAAGGAAAAATTTCAAATAAAATAATTCTTATACTACATTTCTTTTACAAATCAGTAGGAACACAAAAGAGAAAAGACTTTCTAAAACAAAATATGACGTCATGTATAAGAATAATCGCTTTTGCCTCGTCGTCATCAGAATCTATGCGAAAACGTCCCTTCAATCACTAAAGTCTTGCTTGGTGGCTCAATAAAATAGATAAAAGCTATAAATTACAATCTATCGCTAACACGACGTTTTGAAAGTTTTCTCAGCCATCCAACGCCTTAATACTCTCGGGGCTCAAATCACGGAAACTCGAGGATTGTTGGTTTAAGCAATGTTCCGACGATGTTCGTTAAAGTTGTAAAGGCTCTTAACGCTACGCAGCATCTCCGGAGAGAATCTTCTTTATTCGTTTTTCTCTTTTTCTAAGAGGATTGTCTTTCACAATAATGGCTAAAAAGCGGATCCTCTCTATAAACGCATTGAGTATCCCGGCTTTTACGGGAATTATGTAAGCTATATGTGCGCGAGAAAATCCGCAAGATTATAAGAGCTCGAGACAGAATTCAAATTAACACGTTTTATATTTTATTGTTATGTTAAATACGTGTTTGATGATTAGAAATGAATGCTATACTAAGTGGCGATAAAAACATTTTATGCTATATTACCTCAGATATTACCGTCTGATTTACAAGAAATCAGAATTTTTCAAAGACTATCTTTTTTATGTATAAAGTAATTATTATTTATCAATAGAAATTTATATTGAAGTATTATCATATTATCATTTTATGCAATAAAATTATTTAATTATTCATAAATCTTTAACGCATCGGCTGTAAAAAAAAAACATTGCATAATTAAAATCTTGCCAACGTATACACACAAATACAAAGTATAAAGCACATCGCTTTTATATCCAAGCAAGAGATAAATCATGCTACAATTCACTGTACATATCGTCTTAGGTCAATGTCAAAAGATATCTGTCATGCATTGATGCACATATAAACTCACGTGCAAAAAATGCCTTTAGCAACGCCGGCTATGTATCCGCAAGCGCCGCTGTTAATGTTGTCGACCCATCCGACGAAAGGTTCTCGCCAGCTGTTCAAAATTACACTCGGCCGTACGATTGATAAAGGCACGTGTCCTCTCTCTCGAGCTAGCAAATTCTCAGTCAAGTGTTTCGAGAAAGCGTAGGTGTTTGGATGTCTTCTGATCAGTTCGCCGTATTCTTTTTCGACTTCTTTTGGAGACATAGTGGTCACCTGTAGTTAAGCGGGGGTTATTCGAATGTTGAAATTTTGTTATATGCTATATTTATACTAAGTTATTTGATACGGTGAGCAATTTTGTAAGGTTAGCATTTTTTTTCAATTATGGTTTCTTTGAGTTGTAATGAGTTGATATTGTATTGGAAAAATTTAATGTGCAAGTAAGTAGTTATACGAATTTAAGGGGGTCCCGCGAAAGTCAATTTAAATCCGGATTTCGTGCCACAAAATAGCAGACGACGAAAGGTACTAATTTGCTTACAACAAATAATAAAAACAAAATTACTATAAGCCACGACATATTTGCCCTCCGTAATTTAAGTATCTATCATTTTACAAACTTTGAATTTTATATATGTCAACATTATATTATTTTGGGACATCATTCAAACTTTATTCTGCGAGATGTTGACATATAAAATCCAAAGTTTGTAAAATGATAGATAATCAAATTACGGAGGGCAACTATGTCGTGGCTTATGGTATAATTTTGTTTTTATTATTTGTTCTAAGCAAATTATATCTTTTGTCGTCTGCTATTTTGTGGCGCGAAATCTAGATTTGAATTGACGGACCCCCTTAAGTGGCGCTGGTTATATGTCATTTAATTGAATAATCGTATTACTAAATTTATAACTGAATCAAACAATTATAAAGAAATGTTTAATCCCTCTCTGAATATAAAATAGTTAATCGAGCAGTTAATTATGTATCAGTTCAAAAATTTACAGCAATTATTACTGATAGAATAATCTAAAACCAATAACCATCCATTATTCCATACCGATTAACGTAAATCAATTCAACCTTTTAAAAATCACCCAAAGCCTTCCAAAAACGCTTAATTCATAAAAATCACCAATCATAGTCACGCACCGCGTTCAAAACATCAACAGGATCAACGTCATACTCCACAGGATAAACTCTCTCCTCAAACTCGGAATTTTCAGTGCCGATGGTGCAATTGACGTAAGCCGTCGACACGTGTACCATCGCCCTAATCTTCTTCATTCTACGAGCCAAATGAAGTACAGCTCGACTTCCGCGCAAGTTGATCCTGATGGCTTGTTCAAGTTGCGCCGCGAACGAGATGAAAGCTGCCGAGTGATAGACGTGCGTACAGTTGTCTTCGAGGATTTGGACGTCTTCGGGACTGAGGCCGAGGTCAGACTCATTACTGCCCACGTCGCCTTCCATTGCATGGACGCGTTGAAGCTTCGATGATGGTATTCCTGAGAATAGCTTTGGAGGAGAAACATGTTCTTGTATTGGATTTTTTATTTGAAGTTTTTTTGTTAATGTGTCTATAAGATATAGTTTCGTTATGAAGACGTGTTACACGAGAATAGTTTAAATGTTCAAAAGAAGATTTATTACTGTTTTTAAAACAATAGTTTTTTTATTTTAGATTCTATATAAATTCGTCTAGCAAATTATGTCCACATCTACTAGTACACGACGGCAACTTATTCTGTGTGAAGGTCAAAAGCCTGAACGATTACATCAGCGTAGGCACATTAAAATTTCTAGTATATAAGGCTGTAAGTACGACAAAAGCATGTTATGAAATATTCAGCAATGAATGAATACCACGGGGAAAAATGATTTTTTAGGTAACTCAAAAAACTTGTAAAGCAAAAGTACAAATGTTTGCGTGTAAAATTAATATCCACACTGACCAAACAATACAAGTATTTTAGTAAAAACGTTTAATTTCTAAATCGTTAATAATAGTACATTATAAATGCCAATTACAAAAACACGCAGTAGTTATAAAACCACAAGAACGACTGTAAATGTTACAGATAATTTTCGTTATTCCCGCAACAATGTAATTTATTTCACCTACAATCTAAGATACTCTCTTCACAGTATACCCAGGATACGACGATCGTAAATTTTACGGCGCATGCGAGTACCGGTTTACGGTGTCGAGGGATCTCGGGATGTTTGTTGCTGATGCTCACTATAGATATAGTCTAAATAACGGCTCTGAACTTTTACGCGTAAAATCTCACACGTACATTTAGATGTCGTCGCGAAATTTTTTCTCCTAACGATATTACAAAAAAAATAAAGAAGCGTATATAAAACAAACTTACAGGCGACGAGAACATCTTTTCCAATCGACTCTGAGGATCGACACCGAGTTTTCTGCGCACGAGTACGTAGACACGTGCTGGTCCAGGTTCAAGCTTGCAGATCCTCTCGAGGACGCAACCACCGACGAAACCGGTGACACCCGTCAGGAATATACAGCTGTCTGCTGTCATCTCGCTGATCGATCTCGGAGGCATTTTTTTTTTTCGAAAAGTTCAATCACAGAAAGACTATATAACTATTCTATTCCAAATTTACAACACACACGCACGCATCGGTGAAACAAGGCTCAGCCGGTTGTAAAAATCCGAAAAACCATGTCCACGTGACACACAGAATAGACACGCGCTCAAGGCTTCCTCGGAGCAACGACTTTCTATACAACGAAAAGCCTATACTTCCTCCGGGCTACCAAGTCCCAAAACTAATGCTTATCTCGAGCTGTGGAACAAGTATAATACCTACTTCTCCAACGAGAGGATCGAATAAACGGTTATACTCCTCCCGTTTGAACGACGCCGTGACAGAGCAACGACGAGTTATTCGGCGGCAAGTTCGTTGTGCAATAACAGAGAGGATATTATGATGTGTCCGAAAAGTGCAGAGCCGAGCGAATTCCGGACTCTGCTTTTTCGCGTGCGATGTTTTCGGTATCGAGACAAACTTGCGTAATCCCCCCGTGTTCTTTTGTGTTGCATGATTCGTTGTGTTTATGTTGTGTTATATATATATAATAATATAAAAAGAAAAGGAGGCTTCGTGCGCGCGACGGTGAAACTGCCGATAGTATATAGGAAAAAGAGCTGATGGTGCGGTCGGTTTTGGTAATTGCCACGAAGCGCGATTTGACTCACGAACTTTCACTGAATTTCTTTGACGGCTAGTTACGATGTTATAATGGTGTATATAGGCTTGGATTCATGTATAATCGTGTTGGAGACGGATTTACGACTGGAATGGATTGAGATTATTTAGGACGACTTCGTGAAATCGGATTTACTATGTCCGTATTAAAAAGCTTGGAGTTATTCTTGTATAATACGGAATCGTAAAGATATTATTTTCCGGGTGATTATATATAGGTGAATTAATAAGTTATTTTGTATTTAAAATAATTTCAGATTTGAGCGTAGAGGATGTTATAATTTTTGTTCGCCAAAAAGTAACGTTTTCTTGAAACAATAGAAAACGCACTGTTGCATGTTTGCTACACTTGCGCTTATGTGATGATGTCTACACGGTACATAGCAAATAAGCTAGTAATCAACGAGAATGGCCGCGTGCACTGAAATAATTCATAAAGGCATATGTACGTACGCTGATTACCGCGTATATTCCATACACTAGCGATACGACATTTTATAAAAACATCAAACACTTTTTGTTAATGGTATTATAACAGTTTCTTATCAACGTTTATTTTTAAATTTATTAGAAATTTTAAAAGATTGATAATAATATACAGATGGATGTAATAAATATGTTATATGAAAGTTGGTACGACGAACGCCGACTTTATCCACCGAACACATCATGACGTTTTCACAGACTTTCATTGCAATGAATCACATCATTCACGTCAGATGTCGCGAGTTCCTGGACAGGTAACGTCGATTTCTTCTTCTGCGCTTTATCTGAAATCACGGGTAAAAGTAATGCATGTTATGAATTTGATTACATACCTATACATATGTAAGCTTATTATAACGTGGTTCAGACAAAGCATTATGTAAATAAAAACTCTTTCTCGTTCTTTTTTCGTCTTTAAATTTTGTTTCAAATTAATTAATTACGTTTGATTAAAATAATCATCACTTTTATCCTGTTGCAATTATAGTTCGTTATAAAGAAATGTTTACCCTCTTTAACTAATCAAAAATGTAACTTTTTTAAATGAATTCCTTCATGATTTTTTTTAAATCATCAACTCTTGTAATAAGCTATATTCTATACTTACAGTATAGTTTTATAATACATCACATTCATATTGTAAGCAATACAAATTCTACAGATTTACACCAAATAATATATTTAGCAATTAGTATCATTTATAAAATAAATAACAAGTCCATTCATAATTCTCAAAACGCGCTTCAACAACTGCAACCGCATGAACCTATATTGCGAATAATGTCATCACGCGAGAAAAAAACAATCCTTTCAGCATCAGTAGCGCCCATATTCGTTAAAATCCAAAAGACAGCATCGCGTCATCGTTGAACAACACCTGCAAGCATTAAAAAGACACCGCTCACGAGAAGAAAAACAAATTAAAAACAAGAGAAATAACGGAGGAAAAAAAGAATTAAAGTTCCAGTTATCCGAAAAAAATAAACCTGAAAAATTGATCGTGGCTCTTTGCCATCTCCGTTTTAGTGGTACGGCCAACCGCAAAGACGCTCGCGGTGATTGTACAGCCTCTCGTGATTCGCTCTTTTTTTTCCTCCTTTTTCTTCTCCTACTCGCAACTGCAATCCGTAATAGGTAAAAGACCTCTCTCGGAATAATTTGACGTTAATGTGTCAATTATTGGCGCGCGAGAGAAGAGCGTTTGAAAAACTAATCCGGCTCTATATTATCAAAGAGAACAAATTGGCTGGCCTTGTTCCACGCTTACTGGAAAAATCGATTAAATCCTTTTTTTCTTCTTCTTCAAATCTTTGTTACTGATGAAATAATAACAGTCACTTTTAAGTGGTTACGATGAATAATAACGTATATACACGTACCTAGAACGTAAACCTACGACAACAACAAAACGCATCCATATACTCCGTTATAATGACAGCCGATACGCCTTATACTTTCGATGTCGACTTTACAAAAGAAATCAGGTGCATTTACGAGAGTTATCCGTCCACCAAGGATTCGACCATGAGAGCGGCGTTCTGTTATTATTCGTTAATTGACTCGTCGAGTACTCGAATTAACAACAATCTCAAGCACATTATATAGTGGCGTCTATACCGCCTCCAGAATCAAAGTCCGTCGCATCGCACGATTCGCTTACATATTAAACGGCGAACACACGCATATGTATATATATAAAGAATCTGGAGCAAGTAGTGCAATTCCAAGATTTTTTTCTCATCCTCTCTCTCTCAATTGTCGCTTTACATATACAGCCATACAACTGTCGCGGGTTTGACATTTCGATGTTAGTAGGTCGTTTAGATGTGCGACACGATATATATCCTATAATATGTGTAACGAACTTGTGTGGATATAGATGATATACATGCAAATTCTCGGCGCGCGCTATGATACGAGTTGCGCGTGTGCTTTAGTGAAAGGCGAATTAAGAAACGCAAAGAGAGAAAAATACATGTGTTTATATATACGTAAGAGAGTTGGATATATGTATATACGTGTACGTATGTATGTACAATAATGAGCGAGTGCATCGAACGACGAGTAGCGACGCAATCGCTGACCGATTTGGAAACTGTGCGTGAAGGACGTTTTGAATTCCATAGTTGATGAGTTTCTGAATTATTAGAGAATTTCCATTATATATGTATAAGCGCGAGTGAGAGTATATTATATCCTTTGTTCGAGAGATGTGCGTATAGATGTTATTTATGGATAGCGGGACATGAATAAGTTACACGCGAATATATTGTACGATTCAAAAGTATCGTGTCGAGCGTCATGGCTTGTCGTGAATTCTGAGATTTCTGATACTTATTTTTGCTAGATTTGTTGTCGGGTGTTAAACATGACTTTGATTATACCTATACAGACTATTATAATGTTGGCAGTCGTCCGGCGAGCCGTATATATAACGAGCGTCTCTTGACTATGAATGAATGCACAGGTATTTTATGCATTTTTAATAAAGCAAGAGTCGTATTGTGTGAGCTACTCCAATATTTATTCGAATTCCAGAGTTCATTACTCGTTCGACTGTGAGAGAGAAAGTGCATAGTTGTAATTATTGAGAACACTTACAAAATCATGACTTCGGTCAACTTATGAATATTTAATTGGAAAATCTTTCAGTATCGGCTTTAGAGTTAGTTATAGTAACACAACAAAGTTGTGTAAATTCGTTGTATATATATCTCAGTCGTTTATACCCATCGTTAAACAAAGCAGCGCAGCAGCAGGTATAACTTTCCAAATAACAGCCAAACAGCAAGCACCAGTGTGTGCCAAAAACGAATAAAGACATTCGGAGGAGACAATAAACGCGGTGCAATAAGCGATTGCAATCTTAGCTCCGATTCGAAATTCAAAAGACACAGAGAGAGAGAGAGAGAGAGCCATCCTATATATCGAGCTATCGAATCACCTCGACTCTCGACTTGCTTTCCTCCCCCATTTTCTTTCTCTCTTTACCTCAACCCCATTCAAGCATCGGATCTCCTGCAGCGGTTAAACGAAAGCTCGAACTGTCCCCCGTGCAAGCTCGCCTCGTCGAAGACGCTTCGAGCACGCGCCCGAAATAAAGCCCTGGCCGGCCCTCTCTCTCTGTCTCGCGCTGCATCGTCCAACCCTAATACATCCAGCATCGCAGACACGGAAGTATATATAAAAAGACCGGAGGAGAGAGAGAGGGTCATTAGTTGACGGAGCAGGCGTCGAGCGGCGCCAGTATCGTCGCAAGCTCTGGCGGGTGCGCGCGCTCGGCAGAGACGTGCAAGCTCTCGTGTCGCAGGCAGCGCGGAGAGTGAGAGAGAGAGAGAGCCGCTCTCTGTCTCTCGTCCAGCGAGTAGCACATCAGCAGCAGCAGCAGCAGGAGGAGAAGAGTCGACCCCAGCCTCCTAATACTCGAGGAGGACGGTCGAGTTGTGGAGTGCGGGCACGTCGTCTTCGACGCGAGGTCCTGCCAGAGAGAAAGAGAGAGAGAGAGAGCCGGTGTCTGCTGCGGTGCGGTGCGGGTGTGCGACATCGCCGGGTGGGTGGCGGGCGGCGCTATAATAGGGGGTGGCTTTGAGGAGAGCTGCAGCAGCAGCAGCAGAGGCGGCAGCACAGTGTGCCAGTTGGCCCAAGATGGCGGACGACTCGGCGGTGGCCGCTGCGGGCGAGCTGGCCCTAGCGAGGAGCAGCAGCAGCGACCAGCAGCCGAGCTTCCGCGAGCAAGAAGAGGAAGCAGCAGCAGCAGTAGCATCATCGAGCCAGTGCAGCGAGTGTTGAGAGTACAGCAGATATTACATAGTGCAGCGAGAGAACGAGCGAGCGTGTTCCATATATTAAGTTCAGATCGGCGAGGGAGAGAGCCAGCCGCCGGCAGCACGTTCGGGGCTTCCAGCAGTAGCAGCAGCTGGCTCCTCATCTCTCGCGGGAGCGGGAGCTTGAAAAGGTGAGTTCGAGCCACCCTCTGTGTTATAGGCGTGTATGGAGAGAGAGTAAGAGAGAGAGAGAGAGAGAGCTTTGGGAGTGCGCGCGTGCACACGCTCGATAGGCAGCCGCGCCTAAAGCTCTCTATCTCCCTCTCTCTCTCTCACTCTTCTACCCTCTGGCGAGGCGCTTTTGATAGTTCCATTCTCGTGGTGGCTGAGCTTTTTTGTCAGTGAGAGTAAGCTCGATTTCGGGGGAGACGCCTCCACGTTGCTGCCGTCGGTTGGAGCTTGCGATTGCCGCAGCGGGTCGGAAAAAAGTGGGTGTCGAGCTTTCGCGAGGGAGTCGACCGCACATACTCGGAGCTTTTTTCTGGAACATCCATCAGCATATTATCGAGAGATTCGCTCGAGGAAGAGATGAAAGCTCTCGCTCGGGATTTTTTCCTCCGCTTTAATCCCTTCTAATGCTGGGAGCCTCTTTTGGCCCCACCGCGCCGAGAGAGTAGATCTCGCAGAGGGAGCAAGGAGCAGGAGGCTGATGCAGCGCCGAGGGAGATAGAGAGCGAGAGAGAGAGAGGAGCGAGTCGCCTTGCTGTCGTCTGCTAGAGCTTGTGCGCAAGCTCCGTATCGCTCCGCGCATCCCCTACTACTTATACTCTGCTATACTACTGCTGCTGCTCTCGCGGCTGTCCTTCGCAAGCTCGCGGTGCTGTTTTGCCGAGTACCACCGCCGACTATCTCTCTCTTTCTCTCTGGCATTTTGTCGAGAGCTCGTATAGCGAGTCTCTCGTGACTGGGTTTGCTTCAATTTTTTTCGTCCCCCTCTCCCCGAAAGCTCTCTCGTGCGCGCAACCCCCTTCTCGCGTGTGCACGCACACTCGCTGTTGTACTTTTCGCGTTATTATTTTTCTAATCGATTAAGTGTTTGCTCGTGAGAGACTGTGTGCAGCTGCGCCCCGATTTTATTTTTCTTGCGGTTCCCACTGGGAGCCGGCTTGGATTTTTTCTTCTCATCTCGCAGTTTTTCTTGGCCAACGGCGTGGGTGCGCTCTCTGACATTTTGGCGTTCTGTATCGCCGGGTTCTATTAGTTGGCTACGGTTTTAAATTATATACACCCTCTTCGTATGTCGCTTTGTTGATTTATTTTAACTAACAGCTAGCCTTTGTCGATACGGCTCGTCTCAAAGTCCTTTTTAAGTCGTTCTCGGAGTGAACAGTCTTTGACGGAGCTTTTCGCGGTGATAACGAGGGACATTGCTGGGGTATAGAATAGTGGTGAACCGAAAATTCAAACGTAATTTGTAATATGGTGCTCTTTTGCTTGGCTTCCGTGAAAAATCAGAGCTTTTATACAATTCACTCTGTGTACGTATGTATCTCGTTACGCATATTGTTATTATAAAGCGTTATTGCCCTAGTTGAAAACTTGTTCAAGCGAATATAACAATATACGTTCCGAGCTTTTTTAATTCGATTTCCATATACTCTGATTTATTAAAAGCAATTATTTTTACTACGAATTGAAAATCCATATCATCATAACTGGAAAACCAATGTTATCGGAAAATCAGCATCTGCAGCACGCCGCACGTGTGTATCTCAATAAGTATATAGCAGTGACAGCGACATGTCACATCGAAACTTGATTTAACAATATCGATCGGCCGGGAATCCTCTCGCATAATACACTTTCATACATCTCAGAAATACTTTTCAAAAAATTTAATCAACGTATGCATTTATGATCTCATCGAAGAAGAATCCATCACTGCATATATACGTATACGGAATCAAAAAGAAAAGCTCGACAGCTTCGGTGCAAGCTCGCAAAAAACACATGAATATTTTAAGCTCGCGCTATATAATATATATACACACACAGAGGAAAAAAGACACACGACGAGGCTGAGCACGCGCGAAAAGCTCGTACACAGACGCGGAAGAGAAGAAGAGCAGAGAGAAAAGGGGAAGAGAAGCTATGTGTCTCGTGTCGGTCGTGCGATAATCTCGTTAAGTCATCGATATTCAGCGCCGAGTTGCGCGCGCGCTGCATATATACATGTGCGTGGGTGTCGTGTCTTTATCTACCGATCTCGAGAAAGCAGTGTGCAGTCTAGCTTTTTTTTGCCGCTGCTGCTGCTGCTGCTTTTATCTCGAGCTTTTTTTTCATTATACTCCACATATACTTTGCGCCGAGTTTCGAACGTAATTTTCACGATGGAAAATTGCTGGTTGCAGTTTTCTTCAATGAGTGTTGTTTTTTGCTTCGAGTATTGATCTTCTCAAGATGTTACTCGATTTATTTATTATTCTCGGAATGAGTAATAGGAGTATATACAAAAGAATATGATTTAATCCGTATAGGCATTGGCATGCTGCCCTGATGCGCTACTATAATTTTCCAATACTTTCAATTCGTATGAACTTCAAAACAAAGACTTTTCATTTCGAAATTCTGAACTCAAGCGTATTTCAATGTCTGCAGTATAGCCCTCTCGAAACAATGCTACTTCTTGTTATTTCGCCGACTTTTTCCTCCTCCTCTCGGCTAACACGCGCTAAAAATTTGCTTTCCCAATTCCTCCTGAGAACGTCAGAACTTTAAGAGGGCTACAAATCAAACTATTCGTGTTATTATATTACGCTATTGTCTCGAGAGTAATTCTGCTAGCTATATTTCGGAACGTTCGAAGTAAATGCACAGAAAGGTAAGCTTGTGTTGCTAAAAAATTTTTATTAAATAATGTAGTGAGTCTGAATTAACAACTTTTACACTAAAAATCAAAGCAGTTTTGGACTGGCTCATATCTTCCTCTACCGCTTTTATAGACTCCCCGGGTTTTCGGCCAGCGAAGATAGCCGAATCTGCGCGTCCATTACGTTATAGGTGTATTGTTTTATTTTTTACTATTGGACCACTCAGACTATAACTGCAAATAACTTTATGACTTCGTAATCTACAAAACTGCATAGATTAAATATCTAAAAAAAAATAGAGGTAATTAATCAATTTACAAAGAGATGACATCACGTCGCACGACCGAAAGTTTTCGCACACCGCTGGTTTATACGTGTAGTTCTTCGCTCTTTTTCTTGTCATTCCTCGTTACCTCCTCTTTCTCTTCCTCATTTTGTCTTTCTTATTCGCACCGTTCGCTCTTTCTATATACATAACGTCCGAGAGCGACGGCTCACTGACTTTATTGCTCATTCGCTCGTATCTTCGTCTTTCATGGATGGACTATGTCTATAAGGTGTCTGTATCGTAGACTCGTCTAGATTGTCTCGTGTCTGTGTTCATGTATATAGAGCAGTGTGTCTGAGTCATCGACGATGAACTTATACCCCGTTGTGTGCTTTATATCCATTACTTATCTCTCTCTCTCTCTCGGCTTCTCGTTTTATCCACCAGTCTCCGGCTCGCTAATATTTGTTTCCTAATTTCTGTATTCCGTGCTGCGGATGAAATATTATCTATTTAATAAATTAAACAAAATAATTATTACTTAAGCTAATTATAATTTTAATATTAAACTATCAACAAATTTTCGATTTTCTTTTAGCGTACAAAGGAACACTTTTGCCATTTAAAAAAACCAAAGATTCAAATGATATACACAAGCAGAGAATTAAGCCAATCATCTAAATACACCCAGATAGAGAATAAAGTCGATTACTCGCCGATTTCCCATTTACCTCTAGAGAATCCAGTTCTACTTAGTCGATTCTTTCCTCTTTCCTGAGCTCGAAAGAGAGAAAGGGACGAGGGCGACGTCGGTAGCCCCTTTAATTTATTTTCGCTCATTCACACAGCCTACTCTGTTCCTTCGCATTTAAAACGTGATGATCACCTATTCACGACTTTGGCTTTGCGCTCGCGCTTCGCCAACTTTTTGCCTTTGCCCGAAGCCAAATTCCTCAATCGGCGCTTTCTGTGTTCTGACCATGTGTATGTGTGCGTCTCTATATGAATTCCCTTTATGCGCTGCGAAAAGTGGAAATGAATTTCGTGTAATTAGATGTTTCGAGCTTTAATTATAGTTGTACATATTATATGTATTTTTTATTTGCATGGGCGAGTGTAATTTATTTATTAGCTGTTTGATTTGTGTGCATATAACGTTCCTTTCAGTTACATCTGTATGAAAAGTACTAATGTACAGATAATTCCTGTTTGTTGAATATTTTATGCAATTAATGTCATTTATATATTATACTATAAAATGCGAAACATGATTTTTAATATGAGTTGATAATGCGAATAAATTAAAAATGTATTTTTTGAAACCAAAAATTTACCATCGGTGTTATACTCGTTTGAATAATGAAAACGAAGGATAACGAAATCTGTATTAATTTAAATATTAAAACAGACTTGCAAGTTCACTCAGTATATATACGAAGGAAGTCTTATAAAGCTTATTTTTGACGAAAATTACCTTATACATGTCAAGGTGCTATTATCTCGTTAGATAATAAGATAGTCACTAGTCAGAATCATGTGCTTACTCGTGTTTGATATTTAGAAGCTATAATGAACTAACGTCTAAGCATTATTGACCGAAACTATATTTTTCTTTTACGTAACGCGTTATGCGACAAATCATTGCAGTATATGATAGTAGTCGAAATGAAATTAAAACTTTTGATGATAAATCTGCTGAATTATTTGCACAGATTATAGTTAGGTCTAACTATTGACGTTTCCATTTCAAGATCTATCTAGACAGGTGCAATAGAACTCATATAATAGTCCAATTCACTAGCACTGAAACTTGATATACAAGCAAGTCCAATGCACTTTCAGAGCGGACAAGGCACCACGGAGAACAAGTCAATATTGACGCTTTCTATGTGACATATTTAGTTCAGAGATGCCCGAACGAAATAATCGTTTCGTTTCTGTGTGTTTCCTGCTCCACAAATAATATACTGGAGGATATTATAAACATACTAAACACACACGTGAAAGTAAAAGCCTAATTTGAGTCCAGTAGTTCTGAAAAATAGCAAACAATTTTTTTGTTCGACAGAATTAGCGTTAATTCTTTTATATTTCTGCACAAAAACAGAGCAGAATCATGATACAAAAACTTTTCACATCCCAATTTAATTAGTCCTGAAATTATCATACAATTCAGTTGCATTGTCGCGTATTATACCGTAAAAATATATCACAATAACGCTTAAATATTCGCTTAGCAGCGCCTGTTGACCTAATTTTCATAATAACGAAAAATTGCTCCCTTTTGTAACATGTATACAATTAAAAGCCATCCGATGACGAGAAGCTCGCGATATTATTATAAGCGAATAACTAGAGCGAACGTATTGCATCCATCAATTATTACCAAATATAGAACAGGCAAAAAGTCAAATACATTCGAAAAATTGACACTCGCAATAAACCGGGGGAATCCCGAAATCACGACGACGAAAGAGGAAACACGTGAGCGGCGCGCGCTGCTCCCTCTCGCGCGCGATCGATAACGAAATTTCGCTCTCTTCTCTCGCGCTCGTAAAATAATACCGGAAGAGAGTCGCGCGCATAAATAGCGTAGAGGCGACTGCAAAGAAACCCTTCCGATAAAACGAGGCCTTTTTATCTTTGCAACACACTAGTCGTGAGAGATGATCTCACATGCGGATAGTCTGTACACGTTTTTGCAAGTCGAAGTTTTATTTTGTGTGTATACTATACATATACTATATACATATAGGAATGTCGTGTGACACAATGGCCTAGTCGCGTGCGTGAGCTTTTTCGTTTGAATTCGAGGACTTGTTATTTATGAGATGGTATATTAGTGAAATTCGGACTTATATATAGAGTTATCGATTATCTTCGTTTCTTATAGTTACAAGCGCAGAGCCTCTAAAGTTTGAACGGCCGAAATTTCAATAATTATGAATCAGAATGGATGAGCACTTAAATTCAGTCCACAAGTATAGATATATACACACAGCTTTCGCGTAGTTTCGAATAGCCAATTCGTTTGCAAGCGAGATCAATAAGTGCATCATCAAATTCCACACACGTCGATCGTATATATAATAACGCGATAATATCGATATCTTTTTATCAGATTCAGTCGCGTATTTTTGCAAAAAAAAAAATCTGGAGAGGTATATAAGACGATGTACATGTACATCGTATGCATATATAGACTGCGATAATCCCGTAAAGCGTATATAGTCTGTCGCAGGAGATCGATGCGGCTTTCCGCGTGTGTACATTCGCGAGAAAAAGAAGAATATAAGCAGAAACGCCGAGAAAAGCGACAGTGCGCACACAACAAGCCGGTGAAAAGAGGCAGACTTGAGAAGTATATGCTGCAGCACACGGATTCCGAAAAGTGTTTTGTAGAGTATTTTCTTTTAAGAATCAGTGAGAGCGTGTTTTTATTAAACATTATATTCAGGAAATGTTATCAAACGGTTTTAGATAAAAAAAGAAACTTTTTTTCACAGAAATATATAATTGTATATGAAATTTGCTATGGGTAAATAGTTTACAGGAGCAATATAGACGTTCCGTTTTATACATTCCATCGACGAAATCAGAGCACATCCGTCTTGTTCAATCACGATTCACGAAGCAGTTCTATTTATTCAGTGGGCAGTATTCATTCGTTGGCTGGCTACTACCCCTAATACGGCATCAATGAGCGAAAATTACAACCTGCCGGGATTTACTCCGACCCTCGCGCGCATCGAATCCTTCACACACACACACACGCATCAGTGGCACGTGTGAATAGCAGCAAACATGCTATTGTGGCATTAGTTCCAAAATTCATATATATATTTTTAGACCCTTTACCCTTATATACACTGAATTATTTCAATTAACGACAGAATAGTAAAGTTATTTATTAATGTAGAAATGAGAATGGAAAATGGAAAAGCTTATAAAAACGAGGCACACGAGAGGCGTGCGAATAAAACATTTAATAAGCCAGTTTACAATAGCAAGGCGTGAGAGTCATTGAAAAAATGTATGAATGCCGCAGTAGGTATATAGCTATATTAACCTCATAAAAAGCCGGGAGGCGAACAGAACACCGTGAAAAATATGCCGCGCGAAGGAAAGGAGCGGCACAGCAGAAATATATAACGACGAGAGAAGAAAAGTAGTCTCGAGCGAGAGCCGTGCGGTAGGAGATATGAAAAATTTTTAAAGGGTGAAAATCCCTGTAGTATAGAAGCAGAAGAAAAAATATTAAAATATATATGGAGGCTGGTATAGAAGAGAAAGAAAATGACGAGCTTTTGTCTTACTTCATCCAGCAATCGGCCGAGAGTCTCTCCCTGCGCAGCATTTTTCTGTGCAGAGTTCCTTCATTTTTCTTCTATTTAGCCTCTATCTCAGCCACTGTTTCACCGGCCAGTTCATTAAATACTTTCTTCTTTCGCGTTTCCCTTGTATACTTTGTGCGAGAGTAAATCTTCGGAAGTTGAGGTATAGGAATAAAAGCTTGTATATCTTATACGGAGGAGGTCTGTTTCGAAGAAGTAACTGCAAGTACGAGTTGGCGGTTTGTGATTTGATTACAAACAAAATAATGGTTCGTTGAGAATAAGTTGGAAAGTTTGCGTTTACATTTGTAATAACAGAGTTCATGAGAGTTAGGGTGTATTAGCTCGAGGGTGCTGAATCGATTAGTCGTCATTTTGCTCGGCACGAGTTAAAGCTTCTGTTAATAAAGTCGAAATTGTTTGCGTGGGATCAAATGTTCTTGGTTTTATGAAAAAATCGATGTAATTATACAGCTGCTTGATTTTAGGTTAGTTGAAGGTTTTAGAACGTTGAATATTTGATTACTCTCACTGAACATACTGGAAATTGCATTGTACAATTAGTCTACGTATTAGAGGAAACGATTTCTATATATAGTATATAATTGACAATTTTTCAATAATTATAAAGGATGTTATAATAATTTCCAAGCATTTTCGAGCAGCGAGAAGGAATAGTGAACCAAAATTATCAATTTTCTATTCGCTTTTCAAACATGGAAACGGACCTTTTTCATATGCATGCATGTATTGGAAAAAGACATTTTTTATCCTCATCGGGAATTTATAATAAAAGTGATTTAACCAAAGAAAACAGCGTATAAACTAATTGAAATGACTAATAAAATAGTCAATTGTTTTGCAAAGTTAAAAATCTTGCATGCATTTGTTTTCCTTTTTACATATCTAAATTTATTCAAACTAGCGAAGAGTCGTTTTCACCCCCTAAATATATTTATCAGCCGATAAAAAAACACGTGTCAAATATTTTTTTTATACTCTACCTATTTGCAAAGTTTCATGAAAATTGGAGGCAGACACCAAGTATATCCTTTCCTTGTCAGCAGTAATGCGAATAAAATATTCAGTGTTAAAGTCACATGATTAACAATGACGTTAGTTGATTATTATAACAGTACCGCACTTTCCCGCGAACGATCAATTGCAAATGAGTGCAGCTAATAAATATTAATATCATGAAAAATATAAAAGTAATAATCTATAGATTTTTTAGTAAAGGTAAACAGTGATTCAACATCTTTTAAAGGTAAATGACGAAATCATTTTGTCAGTTGACTAATACAAGTGTCTTTTAAATTATTAGCAAAAGCTTTTCACACATAGATATGACATACGCAATTTATAATAAAATACATTGGAAAAAGTTAAGTCGAAATACAAGCAAAAAATTGCAGCTCAAACTAAAATCCACGAATAAGGAACAAAAAATCACAAGATCCTATATATATATTCGACAAATTCGCTCGAAGCTTCCAGTATATACGCGTGAAAGTGCAAAGTATTAGTCGATCGCAAAGTGCGCAGTGCGTGTGTATACACAGTCTCTGGTTCTTTCGCTTTTCACCTCAGACGTTTTCGCTCGACTACCCCTGCTGCGATTTTCTCTTCGACGGTATTCGTATAAGCCCTTGTACGGGTTTTGTCCAGGATGAACACGTATCGCCAAACGGCACACGCGGTACTTCTTATATTGGATTTCTCGAGGCTGTACCTATACTTGCAACGTTTTCTTCTCAACGCCTTATTTTCACTTAATTTCATATCTTATATTATAGTTGTTTGACTTGGTGAGAAATGTCTTACTCGTGATCAATAACGTTTTGGAATTTGAGTTTGGATATATATTTTGAGGAAAAAAAAATTAACAATTATTAAGCACGTATATTGTGAAATATGTAAAATTAGTAATTTGCCTACACTATTTTTATGTTTGCTCGTAAATGTAAATCTAATATATGGTTGCCACTCTTTTTTTAATAAATCATTATTTCTCAACTAACATGTACCTACTGAACTTAAAGGAATTTCTCGAGCACAAGTATTTTTGTATGTTAATTTTATTATGATTGTGGAATAGCAAAAAAGTACATTATTCTCAACTCGTAGATTTACCTAATACATAAAACAGATTACGAAAAATCGTGTCACTCGTGTATGAAAATTCGCGAAACAGTTTTAATCGACAGGTCCTTCAGAACCTCTGCGTTAAAAATGCAAACAAAAAAAGTCATAAAAATCTGTTGATCACCGTGTCTGTCAAAGATAATAAAACTTCTCACTGTTAAAAACAAGTATACCTGTACGAAAAACGATCGGCAACCGATTAAGACATATCATCGCAATAGTTTCTTTTTTAGACCTTATTTTTGCATTATAATTATCGAACAAGAAAACAAATCACGCTACCGATTTCCTATCACGACAAAGAAATTCGCGAATTTCCAGAGGTGGGCGTACATTACGCGTATACTTATAAGTATAAACGTCGCAGCTCCGATTTTCATTTCCGTGAAAGGCTCTCTCACCATCTCCCTCACATATACATATACACATCAGTATACCTCTTTCTCTCGCACACACGTCTCGAAGGTGCAGGTTGTGCGGTAGTGGGGCCGCGGCAGCAGCGGCGACAGTGGCGGCGCATCCCATTAGTCCGGTATAAGGGATATCGCGTCGGGCCCAAGACTTCAGTACCGGCTTGTGGCGCTATCGAGACGCGCCGACACATACGCTCTTTAAGTTTACATACCTCGAGTTTCGCGAATATATACAGTTTGGAACGTCGGTATATATTGGAGAGAGTTGACTGCACACGTTGTTGTGTGGACTTTTTTTGGTTTTGATATATTATAATATATTGTGAGACTTTTTGCGCTGGTGTGCAGATTTGCTGGGATTTTTGATCGAGATGATGAACGCCAATCGGTTAGTTTTGTTTTATTTTATTTTACTGCGATTTTAGAGAACGAATCGGTATAGTTCGATCGAAAACGATCTTTTTCTATAAAGTTAATGTAGATCGGTATAAGTGTGTTAACGGAGTTTTCAATAGTTTGCGATTATATAGAGACACGCTCGGCTTTACGAGTAGACTTGCGATGACGTTATATTATTATACCGCTGCATCTAGCAAAAAGTGACATCATGTAACTTTATTGAGAGCTATGCTCGATGACTCGATGCGTCGCTTTTAAAGAGTAGGAGTATCCCAGGTATTTTCTTCTTCGCGATTGTCGTAGACTACACTGTTATCTTGGAAACGCGTATAAGCTCGCTAAATGTCAAAAAATAAGGTTTAAACATATCGTGCTTTGAAATTTTTGTCAAAACTAAGACATCCGTGATTTTAAGAGCTTGCGTACACTCTAGAGAGAATATTTTCAGATCCTCGCGAAGCGTGTAGACTTATCAAAATTTAAATAAACTTCTTGACGTACAGCGATAAACCAACATCGCCGCACGTGTTATACCTTTACAATCTTTGCGAAGCGAGTATATAACGACTCTAGCTTTATTTTTCTCACTTTGCACAAAGTTTCGCATCAAACTACAGGTATATTCCGTACACTGCAGTCACGATAACGATTTGCCACTATTTTTATCATCGAGTCGATAAACCCACAGCTCTCGATAAGTCAATTTTTACATAGATTTAAAAAAAAGCACGAAGCGCGATGATCAACATATTCTATTAGGCAAAAAACGATCGGCGCTTATAATATATTATCAATTGAAAATCGCGTGACTTACCAAAGTCTGTCTCTCTGGTGAATTTATTATACGCCTCGAAAAATGGGCTATTTAGCGCATCAGACTCTGAACGCGCGCAGATATATAACCTTCTTCTCTCGTCGAGCTTGGCCGTGCCTTGTCTCGCTATCTCATCTTTCTCTTTCGCTCTGTGTGCCATGGCACTGAACTCGAGCACACCGTTATAATACGTTCTCGCCTATAACACGCCTCTCTGTATATAGTACCTTCTTATACTCGAGCCGAAAAATCATCGCACGTATATTTATACTTTGAAATATGCCTGCATTAATAAACGACGATGATTAATTTATCCGTTATACAACGGAACTTTACTGCAGTGAAATATTTATTAAGAAAAGTTTGAAAATCACTTGTGCAAAAATGTTCTCGGTGCTGTGATGGTAATCAATTGTATTATAATAGAGGTTTATATATTTTTTACCGATAAGGTTAACGTCCGTTTTATGATGACTAAGTGTTAAAACTGACATTGCGATAAGGAGATTCCCTTCTCGCAGACGCTCTGATGTCACAGTGTGATAACATGAAATTCAACTCAGCTGATTCATTTTAATATTAAATCTCATTTGATAATCTGGAAATCTTGATTTGGGTCAACAGAACCAAAAAAAAAATGCGCCAATTATTATGCGGGAATTGCTTAATTTCCACTTGGGTGTATTACGACTGCAAAAGCCGAATTTCTTTATCGCCCAACTTTTTTAAATTCAGCGCACGGGTTCGCCCTCCTACATACAAAAGCGCGCAGTCAATTGACCAGAAACAAGTCTAAACTGGATCTACTGGTCAATTCGTAACTGAAGTTCCGCTGTACTTACATTTACAACGTTAACTTCTTATCGCATTATTTTTTCACTCGTGTATAATTTCCAGTTAACTTTTCTGTGATTTATTATGAAAAGGAACTAATTCAGCCGATATTTTGATGATTATATAAGACGTGTATTTATTTTTAAAGCAGCTGTCGAGTAAAACTAGAATTCATGGTGAAACGTACGAAAATAGATAGTTCTGACGAAGCAAAAACTAATTAAAAAAGAAAGTAGCGAGTAGTTCTCGAAATCGAGATGATATTTTTTACCGCAGAAGAATAACTTGTATATTGCTCGTATGTAATTGTACGGCTGGAAGGTATATAGAATTCCTATAATTACAAAACTTTCTATTTAGAATCGTGATATTGACACTTTTCCTATACGCCGCCGTAGTTCAAAAATCAGCTGAACTTTTATTTTCAACGGTTCGGAAAAGCTGAAGCTAAACGTAACTTGACGTTTTCTTACGTTAAAAATTTACTGTTGCTCAAAAACCAAAACAACAGTTCGATTGAAAGCTCGATCTAAAAATAATAAAAATCGTCCCTTCACCCTAACCAGCAGCACGGAATTCTAGTCGCACATTTTACACATAATTTACCGTTGCTATTGTGTATATAAGTACACTGCAGCAGCACTACGTGACATCCGCAATAAACTATCGAAGCATCTCATTGCTCGCGACGTTCTCGATTCGTGTTTCTCTCCGATGCCTATAATATATAATACTGGCATCGCGTTTTCTCTCACACAATGATTTTTATTATTGTTACACATATCATGAATCGAAGCTATATAGTGTCAAAAAAAAGAAGAAGAAGAAGAAGAAAATCTCGGCTATTTTTTTCCAGATTTTTCGCCGACACAGGAGCGCCGACCATTGTGCGACGCGTCTACGGCATTTTTGCCCCTTCCTCTTTTTTTGTTTCTTTCGCATTGTCGGGGACTGTGTGCACAGAAGTAGGGCGTGACACCATTTCTCGCGCCGCTCTCGTCTTCTCTCGCTCGGTCGTTCGCGCGCGCAAAAATGCCGCGCCTGCTCGCTTGGAATTTTTTTTTTTTTTTCTGAAAACTTTTATTTTGAATCGTCTTTTCTATATATTCGTGGGATTGCTCAGTGAGTGAGATGTTTGGATTTGCGTAAATCGATGCTGTTATATATCCTTTGGGCTGATGTTTTATATATTGAAGATTATAGTCTTCTCCTCGCTTTTGTTATTTATTAATTTTTTGATAAAAGTTTCTAGTTTCGTAATTGAAAATTCCAACTTATATAACTGTCGCAATCTATCTATAAGTGTCCGAGTAAAGCTTGCACAACAGCTGTTTCTATTTTTTGTCGGATTTTTTGTTAATCTTTATGTTCTTTGTTGTTCTTCATTATGAGGTTTTCATTCATTCTCTGGACTGTTGAAGTTTCAGGCTAAAAGAAGATAATTCGTCTTCGCTGGTTGAAAGAAAAAAACAAAATTTCTCATGTGCTTAGGTAAACGAACGCTTTAGCTTATCAAAATTTACGTTCGCCGGTTTCGCGGAATTCATTACGGCAGAATTTTATAAGCACACGTTATAATTATACATTTTCGGCTTGCCGAGATTACAGTGAAAAATACAATTTTTCATTTAATGTACTGTATTCGGTACAGTACAGCTGTTATTGGCAAAAACAAATCCGGTCATTGAACGTAAAAGCTCAAACTTATGAATTCAGCAATTCACGAGGAAAGACACTTAAAACATAGTCGCTCATTAAAACACAAATAAAAAATTGAATTCAACCGGAAAATCTCATTGTCCCTTACCGGTAAACGTTCAATAATACATAAAAACAGCGAAAGCTACATACATACACCGTACGTCACAGAAATAAATGCATATATAATCCACAAAACGAACACGATTCTTCCTCAAACGTAGACGATCGTCCAGCTATATACATACACCCAATCATAAAGCAACAATCACACATCCGGTGTACATAAACAGCATCAGGTATATACAATACAAAAACACGGGCAGGACTTTTAATTATAGCAACCGATGATGATGATGATGATCGGCTCTGCGCGTCTCGATAATTGCCCTACGACGGAAGCTTTACCTTCACCTACAGCGTGACTGAGCTCAACGCAAGGCCGACGAACTCTGTGTATATAATACACTCGCCGGTTGCACTGCATCAGGCTGATGATATCCCACGCGAGACTGGAACGCTCTCGATGTAACTGGATTGAGCGCCTCCTTTCGTATAATATATAATTGGATCGAGAGCGTGTGTAGTGTGTTAACTTTGCGGATCTTTCGTTTTGAGAGGTGAGATCTTTCGATTATCGTGAGATTAGACTTTGAGGTTTTTTTTTTCGTCGTTTGTCTCTGTCGTTAATTTGAATTCACATAAGATTTTGGCATTGAGTCTTGTCGCGATATATACACTTATAATAATAATCTTCTGCCACAACCGATGGATGATTAAATATTCCTTCTTTCGGTTGCAGAGGCTTTGATTAAAATATACATAAACACCTACGAGAGTATAGCCAGTCTGTGCATCTCAATAGAAACTCCTTATTTACATGACAAAGTGTGCGCGAGCGCGCCTACGTTTTTGGAATTCTATTCTCTCTATACCGGCTAATTTCAGAGTCGCCCTTTTTTCTTCTTTCTCTCTCTCTCTCTCTCCTGTACCAACAATTAAATTTCGCATCTAATTAGCACTTGGATTTGACACCTGTTTCTGCGCTCGTTAATTATTAAAAGCACTCTCGAAAAGACGTTATACCGACACTCTGTGTGATGTGTATATTCAGTATAGCTGCTGTGTAATGAAAACTTTTTAATTATTCCGTGTACAGTATGAATACGTACGCGTTCGTCATATACTCTCCGAGTTTTATAACGCCAAAGCGCTTTGCATGTTCATAAAGAGAGCTTTACGATTGTTTTCTAAAATATTATAGATAACAAAAAGAGCATCAGCGAAATTACTGACGATCATATCCTCGGCTTTACGAGCTTTGTTTAATAGTAACACTGCGGAAATTTATTCGTCGTTATAGATACTAATAATGGATACACATCAGTCTCGTGTGCGAATCAAGAGCTTAATATATATATATATACCTATTGTAGAAAGCCGTTTATAAACGGTAATGATTTTCGAGCTACGAATTGACTTTCTATATAAGCCTGGACACGATGATGACGAATGGAAAATAAACACGTCCGGCTAAACGGTATTTTTTATGACTTACGTATACACACACGCGTATAGGTATTATAACCGAACTCCACTTTCGGTTGTCCTCAATATACCTATTATATATACACAGTATAGCAATGAAAATCTGTATCGAAATTGGCAAAAAGATATATATTTATGAAGCAACGGCTCAAACAAACAAAAATTCAAAAGCGAGAAAGAAATAATTAGCAAAAAACGGGTTCCGCATAATCGTTCGCGAAAACACATCACAGGAGAGCCGAATGGAGAAAAAAAGAAGTGCCGCAAAGAGGGTCAGCCGCAGAGACATATGTATATATATATATATATTACGAACTCTCCCGCCGGCGAAAATAATCGGTCACAGACGCTCACGTGTGTATGTGTGTGTGTGTCCGAGTAACTGTGACACCAAACTGTTATACTGTTACTGTCGTTTCTAACGGTACACATATATACATACGTCGACTCTTCCCTACTTTATACTCTCTTCCGTCAGTATGAGTTTGCACATCCAGGTGCGTGCTTATATTGAAATGCGCGAGACGGCTTGTTTGCATTCGCGCCTTTCTTCCGAAGGAAAGAAAACGGATACACTTTCCTCATTGTCGAGAGAGTGCGCGTTTTATTTTTCACCGACGATGCGTCAAGGGGAGGCGGATCGATTTTCCTTTTCTTTATAATTAGCGCTATTTTTTTTAGTCGATGTGGTAGTGATTTGCGGGAATTGAAGTTTGAGGTTCTACGTGTGTATGGAGAATCTCGTTTTTTTTTAAGTTGATTCGTTTAAAAAACGGAGAACCTGACTTGCTCGGCGACAAAGAAAGTAAACAAGGAAAGCACGCGGACTTTTATGCCGAATGAGTAAAGTAGGTTTTTAGAGTAAAAGACTGCTTTACATTTCTGATATGTATAATGTGGCTACATGATGTATTTCGCGGATCTCTAATCTTGATGAATTCTAGTTCACGAGCTATGATATAAAAAAGTAAAATTTTATTTATATATAACTTATATGAAAGCGAATCATCGTCAATTTCAATCATGAAACTTTTCATTTCGATGACGCTTGAATAATTTAAAAATGCAAATGAGCGACACGAAAATAAACGAGTGTGTGTATTTATTTTCACACCTTTTGAAGTGTTGATAGCGGCCTTAATAGATTTGTCAGACCCGACGACAAGCTATATAATATAAAATCGGAGTTTTTTTTAATGAGAATAATTTTCGGCGAATTCCGGATAACGGATTCGCGTGAATCACCGTGAATTTTTAGGTGAAAGTTCGTATTTCCATAATTGATGTCCTCTACATTCTTAATGCCTGCAGATATACTTCCTCGGGTCACCCAGCTTCGAGCTCTCGTCTTCAATATACAAGATTTATATGGATTATAGATTAATTCGTTGAACATGTTCCGTTCGGTATATATAGAACGTCATCCTCATAACTTGTAATACCTGCCGGGTATATTCAATTATCCGTTTAGGATTTCCACACACATTAATTAAAGCCAATGTCAGTAAAATCGAATCAATAACCAATTTATTGAATCCATATAATAATTTTCCGCGAACAGCCGTTCATTCATTCATCTAATTATTTCGTAATCGAACGAGATTTCGTTGCGAAAACGTCCGCGAGTCTCGTATATACGTCGCATCATTAACGATCCGTCAGCAGCAGAAATTACATCAGCTAATCTTATCGCTGAAACGCGCGATTCATAGTCTGCAAAGTATATAGTGCAGCCAAAAAATATGAAGCGCTTACGGTGCAATCGATTGCCGAGTCTTATCGACGATTTTATCGCGCTTGCAGAGCTGGAATTCCGAGCACGAGAGTAGAAGAGAGACACGGCAATCAACCTTGGCTGATTTGAGAGTATACATTTCTGTTGGCGGATGTGAGTAATGACGAGCCATGTTGAGATCGTTCTACGTTTCATCAGTTATTGGAGCGTTTTTCACGTGTGCTTGTGTTGCTTCGATTTGAAATTCGTCTCTCGCATACTTTATATTAGATAATTTTGTTAATTTTCATACCATTATCTTTGTATTATCAATTCTCAAAGTACCGCTCGATAAATTACAAACAATGTCAAGTTCAAAAAGCTCAGCTGTACACCGTATATGTCGTTGTTATGTATTCCGTATACAGACAGTATTCCGCACGCGCGAATGAAATTTCTTCGTTAATTGTGCTCCAATTAAATTTGGCGAGAAGCGCGCAGTCGCCCGACAAATTGGTGAAAAATAAATTAAAATTCGACGTTTCAATTAAAGAATCTCGTGCTCGGTCCACCTAACAGATCGATGACCAAAAAAAGTCTCTTCCACATCATCGGAATCGGTTAAAACTCAGTTAGCCGTAAACATATGACGAGCTTTAAATACAACTGCACACTTTATTATATTTTCGGGAAAAATAGCTCGAGAAAAGAAGTCTCTCGCAACAATGAAGTCGTCTCTCTCTACAATTACGTAACACACAGAAGCAGCTCAATACACCTGCAGTATAGTTTCGGGGGGAGTCGAGGCTATATAGTGTGGGTGGGCTCGGTTCAAAGCTCCTATTACTTCCGATGACACGTCGTTAAGCGGCCACGACTTCCTTTCGCTTTTTTTCTCTTCTTTTTGTTTCGTCTCTATATACAGAGAATAGCCATGACGACTTAATTAACGATGATAAGAGCGCGAGGTTGTGCAGAAATGATGATCGTGCAAGTATATTCCGTGTGTCTGACTCTCTCAATACACTGTCAGTCGGTTGTCGCGACTCGTCGCGCGATGATGCTTATATATACTGTATTTTCTTTTTCGGAAATGAGTTTGTGTGTTGCAGTGAAGTGATACGGTATAACCTACGGCTGAATCTGTGCCAATAATGCAGGGACGCTTGGATCGACGCCGCGTTTTATTGATAATACACGAATTCAGCCGCTGCAGAGTGAGAGAGGGAGATAGAGATAATAGCACGTATACACCGGATAATTTGGACTGTATACTGTTTGTCGGGGGAGGTAATCGACACACGATTATTAGTCGCTTTTCATCCGTTATATATAGATGTGTCATTTCTCAAAAGTAGGCTAATCATGGGCATATATATCCTTCTTTCGCATAATATATTTATACAGTTAGGTCCTTTCGCGACTCGATAACCTTTTAATCCTCGCAGCTTCTCTCTCGGATATTACATATATAAACGGCTGCAGCTTCACAACCGATCTTCTCAAGCGCATTCCTCTATATGTTATATATGTATATGCAGGTGCGGTTCTCCTTTCTCTCTTTCTCGCTACATCACAGAGGGTCCTGTATATATATGTATATACAGTGACTGTACGAAAAATCCCGGGTTACGGAGAGGATTCGAGCGCGTCAACGGCCTCGAGCGACACACTTCGGGGTTATTAACATACATTCGGCGCGCTGCTGTGTGTGCAGTGCAGTATATAGCATTACTGCCGGTATTTGCCTGCGATCTCCGCCTATATACTACTCTCCCTGCTCTTTCACTCGTCTGCATATATGTTTGCGCGCACACGTGCGACGATTCGCTTCGGAAACGCCTTGGCGTGTACAGTGATTAGCCTCGTTTGTTATTCGCGAAATATCGCTGCGATTGCATAGATTCGATATTATAGGTATACTTTTTGCGCTGCGTTATTGGTTTTCTTTTTATACGTCATAGATGATGGAGAATCGATAATGACTCAAAAAAGAAGCTCGTTTCTGCGGCTATTCTTCTTTTCGCTTTATTGAGATATTTGGGTTTTTGTTTTCTGACTGCAGATGATTATAATATACACACAAGAATAATCAGCGTCCGATCGACTTCCCATGACTCTCGAAATAATAATCAGTTCGATCCTGGACTTTCTTTATAGCCGTGAAAAAAAAACTGCAAAATCATCGTCTTCATCTACGATGTGGCACTGAACTTCAACTATACAGCCGCTCGCGGTTACATCAAACGGATGACGCAGGAGTAGCTTATTTCGTTGAATAAATTCGAAAATTTTAAATAAATACAACTAGAGTGTGTGTACACTATATTATACTTTGAAATTCACACCGGCCGAATCCTTTGAACTCAGTTTCACGCGCGAATATCCTAAATCAGTGTACACGAGTAGCTCGTGTGATGTAAATTAATTCGCAAGTCTGGCTTTTCGCGTGTACACGCTAGATGGGCACACACGATGCAGAGACAGTTACGTTTCGAAATTTTAATATTGCTGATATGATTATTTTTAAAGGCGTAGGTGCGAATTTTTTTTGACGTCAGTTTGCTTGAGTAGGCGGCTGTACAGAAGTGGTGTGTGGGAGAAGTAAATATTGTAATGGATTTTAAGTTTGTTGAATTTGCGATTTCGTAATAAGGTGAAAATATAATACTTGAATTGAGCAAATAAATGTACCGAATGAAACGTTTGATCATTCAATAATTCAGTCCACAAAATAAAAGAACAATAATTTATCGTCAGCGAGAGCTGTTTACCAATTAATCAAATACTCAACAAAAAAAAGGGATAGCACGAGCCGCGCGATAAAATAATTGACGCTTATCAAAATAATCGAGCCATCTTTTCTCACACGATAGCGCAGCGCTATCTCAATCTTTCAATTAAAACAAGTTCCGCTTTGCAGCAGTCTTACGCTTCTCTTGGTATATATCGCTGCTATACTCCAAATAAAAGCCACAAGTCCCATTGTCTAATCACACGCCCACATCAATTTCTCTTCTCTCTCTCTCCCGGGCGTTAGCAAAAAAATCGAAATTTTAAAAACTCGCGCGCACATCTCAGCATCGTCAGCTCTTTTCTCCTCGTATCCGCGGAGCAGCTCTGTAATACAGCCTCTGTGTGTGTTTATACATATATAAGAAACACGCACACACACAATATACAAACGGCACGTGTACCGTATGGCTCTGCCCCCTCTCCGCGGTACTTTTTCTCTCCGTCTCTGTCTGGCTTTTCGAGAAGAGAGAGAGAGAGAGAATCTCCCCCGTATAGTAGACGTCGAATAAAGAGGGTTCCCCGGGCCCTTATGGATTCAGTTTGTGGTGCTGCTCTGCCGCCGCTTCGTTATAACGCGTGCGCGAGATAGAGAGAGAGCAGCTTTTCGATTTTCTATATAATATATACACTCGACGAGAATCGCGAGTGTATATCTGTGTGTGTGTGCGCGTGCTTTGTTGTTAGTGTTTGTTTATTTTCTATTTATTTATTTGTGTCACTGCATCGAGCGAATTATTACACGGTAAGGATTTGCATGTGATTGTTGACAGTGCGAGTTGACAGTCTCTATGTATCTTTGTTCTTTCAACTCCGATTTCATTGTTCTCATCTGCGTTAGTAATTCCTTGCGCCTGTATCGATTATTCCTTATTGCTGGTATTGAAATCTCTTGAATGACGATCGTAGCGAAATTTGCAAATTTACCAAGAACGTGAATATTTATGGACAACAACAACAGCCTTATTTTAGGCTCATATATATATATTAGGTGCCTCTGCATATATATACCTACCTCTCGCAACTATAATAAGAAACAAACGTGAATAACCTCTCGCTCTCGCGTGACACAATAATTCAGTGTATATCGATTATGCAGCACATATTATCACGGATATAGTCTTTCAAAAATAAGCGCTTTTTTTCATGCTTCCTATCCCTCGAGTATACCCCACATCACGACATACATATATATAAGTACATTCCGTGTGTTTCCGCCATAAAGAAGCTGCTGCAGATACGGGGAGAGAGTAGAGCCCTGACACGCGACGACGTTTCTTACACAATACACAAGTTTCCTGCAAAAATTATATAGATTTTTATTTCTAACGTTTTATCATACCGGCGTACGTATGCACACGGCTGCAATTATACTCGCAATTGCGAGAGTTCTTTTTTTTTTTAATTCGCTATACTGCAGCTGGTCGTGACCCCTTTGAAAAAAGAAAAAATTGATACCTTCGATCGGATGTATTATTCGCATTCTGACTGGCTAATGACTCGTGTCGTGTGTACAAGTATTTCCAAAGACACATTCTGTGTGTGTGTGTAGCAAGACAAGAAGCATCACGTCAGTGTGTCGATATCTATTATAATTCAAAAGGCTCGATTCACTCGAATTTTTATTATATATTCGTCGCGATGTCAGCGCGTCGTCGCCTACTCCCTCGTATATAATTGCGCCTGGCGACAAACTTGAAGATCCTCTCGCAGTCTACTCTTCTCTCCTCTCTTCTTCTTCTTCTTCTTCTTCGTGCAGCGAAGAATGTTACAGCGACTCGTCTTCCCTAATACACATGTATATATATAGTGTACGGTTACGTCACGTATATATTATAAGCGTTGAGAGCTGCATCACCTCGTGCGCGCGATCGAAGATCATCAGCTTGTATATTATATCCACGTGCGCGCGCCGACGTTGTTCTTCTCGAGAGGACGTCGACTCTTCGATAGCTGATGTGCATCAGAGAGCTTGCCGTCGTTTGGTCAGATTTTTTTCGGCTCTCTGACGACTTTGGAGAATTTACTTGTTTAGGTGGGAAATTGAGTGTGAGTATAGATGCTGTGATGTACTCCGAGGTGTTATGGTGGTTTTCTTTGTTGTAGACGAGGTTGCAATGAGCATTGGTTCTTTGTCGTTTTCGAGTCCGACCATCTCGTCTGTTTCTACTGTTGGATGCTTGGACTTGAGAAGCAAACAATACGCCTTTTTGTTATTTAATTTTGCTCGGATGATTTGCAAAAAAATTGTCGTTCACTCATTGACATGTTATACGATGTTTATTTCTTCGAGTATTTTTTCAACTTTTACATAATAACTACAACAAAGCACACGCACATTTGCGAGAAAAGTTCAAAACGTGATTGCTAAAAAAATGAATATTCGTCGAGAGAAGCTCCAAAATGACTAACAAGAGCGTCTTCCAATATAATCCAGGACCATTTAAAACCATTAAATCTTCTCCGTCCGATAATTTACTTATACCATTCGATAATTCATTGGAGATGCTGTCGAAGGAACCGACGTGAAATAATACCGCATTACTTAATCGAATGCCATTTATCCCTATACATACAGATCAGACATTTACCGCAGTGCTCAAGCGCATATAAAACGAAAAAATCGAATTCGCTCTTTCATCAAAATCTCGATCAATCACTTTTCCAAACTCGCCGCGCTCGCACTTTCATTGAGAGAGCTACTGCATGTCTCGCGACTGTATAACATATATATATATATAGGTATCCCAGAGGGAGAGCTACGCGCAAGCGCGTCGTGGACTAGTATATATCCCCCCGAAAACGCTTCTACACAAAAGCCCGAGCTGACTCTCTCTCTCTCTTGGCGACGTTGCATATAACGGGTCTCTCTCTCTCCGGCCGGCGAACGGGGTCGCCTTCCTGACCGAGAGCGCCGGCCTAGAATTCCGCGGGGATTATAGCACGCGCCAGCGAGAAATCCGCTTCTCTCTTTTTCTCGCGGCTCTCCTCTCCGATTATTCTTATTATTCTTTTATACACCTATACTATAAGGAGCGAGTGCGTCTCGTTCAAATTATAGATAATGTATTCAAATTAATATAGACTTTGTCGTATACTTTAAGTGGATTATAAGAGTATCGTGTAGTGTTGGAACTCGATTACATTTTTGTAGTCGGATTAAGTAATTACTCTTGAATATGAGGATATCAGGCGAAACAAAGCTTTTGAAATAAGTGACAATAAAGTATCTACAATACATCGCCAGCTTTATACCTACACGCCCCATAAATTGCATTTCGACCTAAAGTATACCGTATTAAGTTTAGCCTAAGAATATTAGCCGGTTATCCGGTAATCTTTGAATTATCCAGTTGCGTTGTCTAACTCGTAATCTCTTTCTCTCCCTCGGCGCGCGCGCGCGCGCGTTATATTGCACTGCACGCCATCATATATATATATATATAGATATCATGGCGATCCATCGCTGCGCGCGCTAATTAAGTTTGAAATGAGCCGAGCTTGCAAAGTCGACTACTGTTTTATATTCCCGAGCTTTTTATTATTGCTTCGACTGCTCGGCTGTATAATATACTCCAGTGCTTCGCGTTTAATAACTCACCGTTGCTGCTTTCTTCTCTCGTATATATATGTATATTAGACTCGCGCGCTTTCGGCCTTGCGTTTCTTTTATTTTTTTTTTCTTCTGGATTTTTATTGCGCTTATATTCCGATGCTTGTAATTTCGCCGCTGTTAATTATACGAGTGTGTGTAGTCGATTGATCAGCCTCATATCGGGATGATTAAAAAAGTCGTGATGTGTAATGTGATTAAAATTTTTAATCTGTACATACGTTTTATAATATACTTATTATAACGTCCGTCCAATTAGAACGAGCGATTTCCGAGTGGAAATATGCTAATTAATTTGACAATAGTATATATAACTCTACTGAAGCTTTGTTTATCAAAAATTATTTAATACGATTTGATATGCGTAAAAAACTTTTATCTCTCGATCTCGATTATATATATATTTATTTATATTTATTCGTGTAATCGGGCTTTGAATATAGTGTGACTAGAAGCATTTCCGATAAAAGCTTGAATTATGGAGACAACTCTCGGCGCGGTTATCGCGCGGTATTATTTGTACAAAGTGTGCAAATATGTTCTATTGGCCTTTACTCATTTCAGTCGTAACAACGCGGTTTGCAATGTGCAAATATAGGCATATACGCGGCATCGTTCTTAAATTTTCAATATTTTTGAATTACCTCGCGGAAACAGAAATTTTATCAAAAAAAAAAGTGTTCGCAAGTATTATAAATAGTATTATATATAAATGTAAATGTACACGCAGAGCAAGTGTAGTATATTTTCAAGAACGATGTAAACTGAATTACAGCATGTCTCGGCGTAGTTTCTGCGAATTCAATTTCTCCACTACTCAGGATATGAAATTCCCCAAAGTTGGATACAATTTAGCGCGAGGAAATCTTCGCGTGGATGAGAGCCATCAGAGTTTATGTAGTTTAAGTTCTACTGGAGAACTAAGATTAATGTGCGACGCGAAGATTTTTCGTCTCATCGCTCGCATCATCAAACGAACGTAATTTTTACTCACCACGAAAGAGAGGGAGAGTTAGTTTGAGGGAAATAATAATAAACTGCATCGTTGACGGCGTAAAAAGTGAAGCTTACACTTGACGGCAGAAGAGAAAAAGAGAATAAAGTCTTTATATTCGCGCAATTACGAGAGACATCCGCCTCCGCGGTTATATACTTAACGCGCGGTGGACTTTTCATGTAGTTAGGAATTTTTTTACTTCCGCATAAAATCGAGAATTGCTGTGCTTCGAGCATGCAGTGACTTCTTGTTTTGTCGTGTACAAAAACTGAAACTCATTCGTGTATCCCTCTGCTGCTTCTCTCTGACTCTCCGTAATTGTAATAAGTACCTTTATATATACAGGTTTACAATATATCGTGTAGAAAATAACAGTTTTGCGACTGTTCTCCTCGCACTTTCACTTGGATTTGTTATATAGAAAATTTTCAATTCTCGAAATCACAAGTATTTTTTCTTTCTTAAAATAGAAACGTGTACAGAGTTAAAACCGCAAATACTTATTCGAGCACAAAAAGATTCAAGAAATAACCTCAGCCTACACTCGATAATATACTCGCGGTCTTTATCATGTACCCACACGATAAGCAGCACCGGCGTACAACACCTCGTGCACACGCCTTTTTCCACGAGTATATATAGCTATATAATATATACAGAGGAGCGGCGCTACTGGCAAGACTACGATTTTCGCTCGAGGCGACTACGCTGCAGAGTATAGACGATCGATCGCGTTGTATGTATATATATATACATCTATGGCTCTATGTGTATAGCGCACCGGCGAGTAGCGCATGCGGATGCGACGCGCCTGCGTGAGAGAGAGAGAGAGAGTATACGTCGAGCTTTTTGGATTTTTCCGAGATTGGTTATAATGAGATCGAAAGAGAGAGAAGGTCTGAGAGGGTTTCGGTGGTTTCCGCTGGATCCTATTCAATGTAAACGTGTATTGTGAAGAGATTTTTGTATTTCGCTCTTAAATAGGATAAATAGAAGGGTTTTGTCAAATTTGAAAATGAGATATTCGTGTATAATGAATGCGAACGGGCGTGAAAAGAATTAAATTTCTGTAAAAAAGTCACGTATACGAGGCCCACTAATGAGGTGAATGTTAAAATACAGGAAAATTCTCGAGGACAACGATATACAGTTCTGGGAATAGCGTATTACGTAAATTGTAGAAATAAAATTTAATTCACGGGGTTGAACGACGTATTTTTCGACTTTTGTGATGCAGATTTTTTTGGTATAGATTTGAGTGGTCAGTACAAAGTGAGATGAATGGACAATTTTTATTATGCTATATAACAACAGGAAGGTTTTGTAAATTATTCAAATAATTTAAATAATTTTACTTCGGTTATGAGGGACATGAAGTTGTTGCGGTAGATATTGACAGAAATAGGCAGCTTTTACATCTATGAAAAAAGAAGACATAATATACAACGCATTTCCCTCGTGAAAATTATCTTGAAGCTACACTGTAGCTATGATGTGATTATATTCCAATTATTAAATTCAAAAAACATTCATCTCGTTACTCAGTAGTCACATTAATCTAAAATCATGCGTTAAATAATTATAAACTTCTTGATTTTTTCAAGAAGTTTCTAATTCTATTGTAATTATTACATAAAGCTCTACATACACTACCCGAGCAATAATTCACCGCTCCAACCTGCACTAATCGCACTTAAAATTCCACGTGCTGTTATAACATTCGACAAACGATTAACATTTTCCTGATGCAGAGTTATACCAATTACGCGCGACATCGCACCTGTTCGCCTCTGACATAGTATATTTTTCGTCGCTGCAGACTGCACAACTCTCCGAAATTCCACGTCGCCGAGCCACATGTACTATATATTCACTTGACACACTGACAGCTTAAATCGCTAAACGAATTATCAACTCGGCCGAATCCAAAGTGGATTAACCAACTCCGCGGTTTCGGCATTTCTTTTTTTTTTCCAAAATATGTGCGCTAAATTAATTTTAGTTATATAAAGTGTCTATATATAGAACAAAAATTTATTTCGAATTTTCTTGTTGTGCTTGCAGGCGCGGGACCGTCGCTGGTGCGAAATGAGCGTGAACGTCGCGACGCAGCATCATCAGCTCGACAAGGCATTATTAACATCGAGAATTACCATCATCAGCAGGCCTGAGGAACAGCATAAGAGGGACGTCTTTTTCTACGCATAGTAGTCTTCCTCGCTCAAACGCACGCTCAACTTCTTCCCAAGAAAAAAAAAGAAACAGGTCTTCTGCAAACGAATCTTCCCTTCACACACACACACAACTATACACACACGGAACCGAGCACGGTCAGAGTTAAAAACAGCGAAGAAGGATAGGTTGGCCGGACGAATTGGGTCTGGGAGCCAGTGGTGGCGGTGGTGGCACTGGGACCAGCAGCAGCAGCGGCGGTGCAAGCAGTAACGGTAGGGTAAGAAAGCGCAGGTGCAGCCGTACAGGCAGGCGGTCAGCTGCAGTTAAGAATAACATGGCGACGACGATGCCGGGGGTCGGCTACACATCCGTCAAGGAGTTTTACCGGGACCGCTCGATTTTCATCACCGGCGGGACCGGTTTCATGGGCAAAGTACTCGTCGAGAAGCTTTTGAGGTCTTGTCCGGGTATCAAGAATATCTACCTTCTTATGAGGCCCAAACGTGGCCAGGGAGTTCAGCAGAGACTGCAGGAATTGCTCAATGCTCCCGTGAGTATATATATTATATTAGTCTTTGTCTGCTTTTATTGCGTAATTTTACTGAGGTGTCTGATGATACTTGCGGGCGAATGTATGCCAAAAGCGAGTCTCGCGCCAAACGCGTCTATAAACTGTGTTCTTCTGACGAGAGAGTGGAAATTAAAATTTTTCATAATTATACATAGAGTTAATAATAAACCCGAGGCTTATATGTTACTGCCAGATTATTATTTATGCTCGAATAATTATAACCGAGCTTGAAATTTCAGCTGTTCGAAAAGCTTCGACAAGACTGCCCGCATGAATTGTTGAAAATCGTCCCGGTCGCTGGTGACATTACGGAGCCGGAACTGGGCATCTCGGAAGCTGATCAGGAGCTTCTGATACGATGTGTCTCTGTGGTCTTCCACTCGGCTGCGACTGTCAAATTCGACGAGGCCCTCAAACTATCCGTTACCATCAACATGCTCGGCACGAAGCGTCTCGTTCAGCTCTGCCATCGTATGCACAATCTTGAGGTGAGCTTCCGCTCGAGTTATGTCTTGGTTTGTTGTTTCTAATTTCTCTTCTTCAACTGGTTGACTAATTTGAGATCGAATTCCAACTTTTACGATAGCAGCGTCCGTAACTCATATCTTTATATTTTGTATACACTTTTGATGACTGCATCTAAAAATGGTTTGCTTCAATATGCACCAGCTATATCAGGCTATGCTGTAACCCAATACCGCAGTGGAGATAACGTCGTTGAGCTCATGCATTAACGAGCAATATTACGTTCAAGAATACTATAGCCCTCTCCCATTCAGAATCACTCACCTCTAGAAAAATTTTTTTCAAAAATATACAGCTCCAATGAACTTTTCTCGTCAATCAAAGTCAGCCGTGCGATTGACGGATTTGTAAAAAGAAAAATCTATAACATACAAATAACTTGATTGTCTTGACGCAGGCCCTGATCCACGTGTCGACAGCGTATTGCAACTGCGACCGCACCGACGTAGAGGAGAGAATCTACCCGGCACCTCACGACCCAGAGCAGATAATCTCCTGTACCACGTGGATGGACGACAGTCTCGTGGAGGAACTGACGCCGAAGCTTATCGCGAACCGGCCAAACACCTACACCTTCACCAAAGCCCTGGCGGAGAGTATGCTGCGGACCGAGTGCGGCAGTTTACCCGTCGCCATCGTCAGGCCGTCCATCGTGCTGTCCTCTTTCCGGGAACCTGTAGCCGGATGGGTCGACAATTGGAACGGCCCGACCGGTATCATCGCCGCTGCTGGCAAGGGTTTCTTCAGGTATTTAACATGAATGAAGATAATAATAAAGAAATAAGTTGAATTCCACTATTACGAGAATAACCGAGTATTGACTTGTTCCCAGAACGATGCTGTGCCACGAGGATAAGGTCGCAGACCTGGTGCCAGTGGACATCGTGATCAACCTGATGATCGTAGCGGCGTGGCGAACAGCGACGCACCGCACGGATCAGATAACCATATACAACTGCAGCACTGGCCAACAGAATCCCATAACCTGGAAGCACTTTGTCGACCTGTCCTTCAAGTACAGCCGTATGCATCCGACGAACGGAGCGATCTGGTATCCAGGTGGACGATGCCGGAACTCGGCGTCGCTCAATCGCATCTGCGTCGCGTTCCAGCACATCGTTCCCGCGTATGCTCTCGATCTTCTGGCCAATTTGCGCGGCAGCAAACCCATCATGATGCGCGTACAGGCGAAACTCGACAAGGCCGCCAAGTGTCTCGAGTACTTCAGTACGCAGCAGTGGAACTTCAAGGACGAGAACGTCAGGCGATTGGGACAGCAGCTCAGCGCTGACGATCGGCAAACCTTCATGTTTGACGTCAAGCAAATCGACTGGCCATCCTACCTCGAGAATTACATTCTTGGTATCAGGCAGTTTATACTCAAGGAGAGCCCGGAGACACTGCCAGCAGCTCGCTCGCACATCACGAGGTTGGTTACATGTCCTCTACTGATAAATACCCTGTTTGAAGAAATCCTAACCTCAAAAAGTGAAGATACACTAATTTTCAATTTCTTCTTTTTTTCTTCAGATTGTACTGGCTGCACAAAGCGGTCCAGGTGGGCACGGTGCTGCTCGTAATGCGGCTCCTGCTGTCGCACAGCACCTGGGCCCGAGGGGCCTGGTTCTCCCTCCTGTCGTTCGTGCTGCGCATGTGCCGCATGATTGTTTGACGACTCAGCAGTAGCGCGAGGCCGATCGAGGCGCCGCATAAGATCACCACCATCATCATCAACAACAATAACAACAACAAGAACCACATCAGCAGCAGCGACAACTTCGAGCGAACGACTATTATAAACAATAATCAACTCGACTCGGCTAGGAAGATAGAGCTGAAGATGCGCCTCCAGGTAGCAGCACCTCATCGCAGCAGCAGCAGCAGCAGCTTGCGAGGTTGGATACCCATAATACCTGACCTCAAGTTCTTGCTCACGTTCGTCCTGATGGCGACTTGAGCAGCGCCGCCGCTGTTGACTCTCTGAACTTCGATAAGAAACGCAACCCTCACGCAACAGTACTTTACAACAGAGGATAAACAAAAACTATTCAAAGCGCAGCATTATATGGCCAACGAGAGGATGTCGGCTATATGTCGCCACTCGTTTATATAGATCGAGGAGTCAGAGGAGTCGATTAAAGGAGTATAAAGGAAAAAAATAAAAAGTATATAAAACGACAAAAAAAAATAATCATGGAATTGGATCTTGGTCTTTTTACCGGGACGACGAAGGAGAGCGTCTACTGTGTAATAGTGAAGTATAAACGAAGGAATAACCGTATATGATAAATAGAGCGCGCGGGGAAGAGAATTATAAGGCCGCGAGTTATTTAAGGTAACGGCTAAAAAAAAGTAATATAAAACTAAGAAAATCGTACCCAAAGTGTGGTAAAACAAGTAGCTTCCAGTACCAAAAACACATAAATAAAAACGACAAAAAAAGAAGTATGCTTAATAAACAAATGAAAAAAAATAAATAAATAAATAAAATAAAATCGACAAGCTTCGTAGTGCATTTTTTGTAGCGTGTCGACGTTAAACAAAGAATTATAAGGAGAAGTAAACAAAAAGAAAACACACACACACATGAGGATATTATGAATGTTACGCGCGCGAGAAATAAATGCGCACGCGTAATGTAACTGATGTATAAGCGTTCGTTTTTAAAAGCGCCGCCGAAAATTTCAAGGAGTGTGAACGAACCCGAGAGCGAGAGAGTTTGATTGACTGTGAGAGCGAGTTATAAAAAGTTATTGATATACAAATTCAAAAAGAAGCCAGATTTTATGCTTCCGACACACACTTGTGAACGCGCTGCGCCACCACGCATTGAAATAAATAAAAAAAAAACTACACATCTTGTAACAGGCAAAACACGTACACGCATACATATATACTTATTCCCGCTCGTCATTCTCCTCAAAGTCGATGAACAAGTTTAATAACGAGATACACAACAGTGGAATATACTTATATACAACAATAACATACGTTGCACCAGGTCAATTTTTTATAATGACGCTTGTAAAACGCGCGAGAGACGATGAAGACCGCGTGAAACACGCATATACACACACACGAGATAACAAAAAAAAAATAATAATAATAAAGTAAAAAAGAGTAAGCGAAAGAGAGAAAGAGAGAAATACACATTTAATAGAGCGCACGCACGACGCGACGGTTCATAAAAAAAAGCGTCGTGCTCCCTCGGGTATTGTCGGTATCTGACATTCTTCTTATACTTTTACGCCGTGACGGAAGATACCTAGACGGATATTTTTTGCTACGTCCAATTTAGTAAAGATAAATAAATAAAAAAAACGCGCGAGAGAGAGAGAGAGATAGAACAAAAATAATAATAACAAAGTACGTGAATATCGAGGTTGTTTGATCGTTGTCGCGCGCTTAGTGTTTAAGGGAAGGTTTATTATGAAAGAGAAAAAGAGAGTTTTTTGCCCGGGGCTCGCTGTAGTAGATAAATCGCGTTTGTTCAACGTCGCGCCTACTCCTGATAGTTCATCAGTACATAGGCGCGGTTGAGTATATTGATTAAATTTGTAGATGTATAAATTATTAAAAAAAAAAAAGAAAAGAAACAATGATAAGTATAACGCTGATGTTCTTATACGAAAACTGGGTGATGACACGGTGTGTTATATTGGTTTTGGAGGATTATACAACGAGATCTCGATCTCCTTGTATATACTTTTTTCGTCGTTCTCAGCTGAACGGATATACTTATAATTCGCAAGCTCGAAGTTGAAAGGCCACATTACTTCTTCGCTACGGTCGTCCATGACAATTTTTTGTTTCTTCAACTCTGATGAACGGGCGAACAAACTCGTGAAACACCAGCAGGTGTCTATAGAGCGAAAATTTTTATCATAATTTTCTTGATCTAAACCTGGCTTATATTATAGTCGCACTCTTTGTTTGTCGTTCGAATATGTGTATATCCAGTCGATGTAAATATTAGTATAATAAATAAACGCGTTAAAACTATTTCATTGACTCGTATATACTTCTCACGTGGACAACACGGCGGCGATCGAATTAATGTGGTCGTTTCGACCGACAATTTGTTGTCGAGCTAATTACGGAGCAACACACACTTTTAAAAACGGCACGCGGAGTATTCATTCGGTCCGCGCTTATTATAAGCGCGAACATACCGCGCGCGAAATAATAAAAAAAAAAATATTAATAAAGTATAAACAAAAAAGTTTAGCGCAGCAAGTTATTATAAAACAAAGTATAAACGTGCGTATAAGAGTGGAAACAGAATAATAATAATCGCATACCTCGACACACTGAAAGAGAGTGAGGGAGACGTATATTGTAATAATAATGTTGTTTAATTTTCATCGCAAAATACCTCTATGTATCTTACAGAACGCTATATTATATTGCCGGAGATGTTATAAATCGCGTCATCCTCGTTATTATATACACCCACGTATGTGCGCATACACACATAATTATACACTACATCATCGTTTATTCATCGCTATTCGATTTTGAAGGCATTGGCAACTCGACATAATAGTTACTATAATACGTTGATATCGTGCGTCCACCCCCTGAACAAATTTCTTTGTGTAATTGTACTAAGCCGCAGCGATTGATCTTATTATTATATAAAAAAAAAAAGAAAACAACAACAAGTGTAAACCGCAGCGGAGTTTCGCTCTCGTGTTATTTGAAGAATAAAGAAAAGAAATGCGACGATTTAAGTATAAAGAAGTATGAGAGAAGAAAACAGAAACAAAGAAAACACTAGAACGGTTAGATGAAATTGTGTAAATAATATATAAAGTAAAGTGACACCGATTAACTCGCGAGTTATTTAAACAAAATAAAAACGAATGTCATCGAGAATCTTACAATACTTGAGACACGAGATATAATTGGCTCATTACTTGAGCGTGAAAGTGCGAGAGAGAGAGAGTTTTCTGTCTAACAAAGCCATCAGGGATCGACACGTCTAAATATTTCGGCCAATCATTTATTCCTTCGGTTAATTCACACGATATAATATTGTTCGCGCTTGTAAATAATAGTTATTTAAGACTTGTAACTTAACGTCATCAGCAGATTATAACGATAGCACTATATACTCTATGAGTTTGAAAGTCGTACGAAAGAAGAAGAAGAAGAAGTAAAAAAAAAAGTTATAACACTATCGTGACCGCATATATAAGTTTGTACAAAATATTCAGATTTCCTAGAGACTAAGGACATATTATATTATATAGAGAGAGACTGCTAAAGCGATGTTGTCATCTTTGCACACAGTCATTGGATTATTTTATTTCGCGGTGTGTCGCGAGCGTCTTTATAATATAGATATATTCGTAAAACTCTTTGCCAAATTACGGAGATAAAAAGTCGTTGGATATTTAGCAGTTCTTTTATAATTTCGGTGCACAGTACACTGCGTTATATATGTATACTATAATATATTATTTCATATATAATTTATTATATTATTGCATATAGCGTTATTAAACTTATAGACTATATTTGTATATGGGATGATTTTTGTATATCAAGGTGACAAAGGTCCGGCTTTATATATTATATTATACAGAACGTTGGAGATACACACACACTCGATATGCGTTACATAAAAAGTATTCTATATTTATTCCGAACTACAACTATATTATACACGAATACCGCTGAGTTAAGTCGAACAAAAGCGAAAGGGTCTTAAAACATTATTATTCGGCTGCAAAGAAAAAAGAAACAAAATGGAAAAACGACGTTCACCGCAACAAACATCAGACAAATATTTAGACGCGTCCAGCTCTGCCTCTGTAATTTGGTTTTTCCTCCGACCGGGTGGATAATATATAACGAGAAAAAGAAAGAGAGAGATTGAGTGCGTTCGTCATTCCAGTTTTCATCGCCGCGTCTGATATGCGTGGTCCGGGACAGAAAATAAAAAAAAATAATAAAAGAACACAAGTGAAGGAAGAAACAAAAAAAAAAAGACTTTGCCTCGCTGCTGCAGCTCGTTCTCGCGAGGCGAGCGATGGAGAGAGTATAGAGAAGATTTTCGAATGTGTCGCAACGATATGTATTCCGTAATTATTATGTGACTTGGCGACGATAATAATATTATTATTGTGTGCGCGGTTTTCCGAGTCAGAGAGGGTGAGAGCCGCGAAGCTCGTGATGCATTATAGCTTCGCAATTATTATACGAAAACAAACAGAAACGTAAAGCTTCGATCACACGAGAATAAGAAAATTATTATTATTATTATTATTATTATTATATTATTATAATAATGGGCTTGTGTTATTACGGCGTTTTTATCTTACATTTGTAATACTTTTGTGCGGAATTATATTCTCGTTTTTATTTTTTAATTCGTCATATTGTACTATGGATTTTGTTTTTTGTATACAAAGCATAATGTAATTATGTATGAGCATATATAATTATTCTATGATATTGTATAAAGTTTTTTCTTTATATATATTTTAAATGAGAGATGAGTATAAGTGAGAAAGAGAGAGAGCAGAGGAAATTTTATTTATGTGTATGTGTATTTATTGATTGTGAACCATTACGTATATATGAATAAAGGTTACAGATTAAAAATTGCAGTATGTATAATTTTTCCAAGCTGTGCTTGCGACAGTTCGTATATATCACATAATAGCTTCGGCAATCGCATATATACGATTTATCTCCGTATACATGCAGATTCGGAAAGAGCGCGTCCTTTGATTTACGATAATAGCAGAAGCGTTTTACTCTTATTCCTTATCTCCGTATATATAAATAATATGTGATTCCGTTTGTAACCGATGTTTTCAAATCCTGCTCGAGCGTAAAAGTGTTAAAAAAAAGAAGAAGAAGAAGCTTAAACTCGATATATCTCGTTATGCATAGAAAAGTATATGATTTTCATCTTATATCGATTTATATTCATTATATATTATAATACACACACGCAATAACGATACGAGTGCGTTTTTTAGATATACATCGTTAATTTTTCCTACTCCTATATACTGGACTATATGCGAAGTGAAAAGAAATAAAAACTAACTTATACAAGACAAAAAGAGAGAGTTTAGGCTTTGCGTCGCACGGGTGTCATGCCGAGAGAGAGATGTAAAGAAAATTCGTATATAACAGTATAAAGTTGCTTTATTCCGACGCTCGATCGATGAAAAAAAAACCGCGCGCCTCTTAATATTCTTCTGCATTTATATATACAAAAAAGAGGCATGATCGAGAAACGATTGTCTGCTCTCGAGGAAAACCGATTTCCTATATACACTTTCGATACGCGAAAGAGAGAACGATTATAAAAAAAAATGAAAGAAAATACGACGAGCACAGGCTTGAGTCGATATCCTGCGATTCGATGAACAAAAAGAAAAAAACTTTTGGCCTTTTGACACGTACACATTGAGAGAGAGAGCGAGAGAGAGAGAGAAATTCGTTCGTCTTCTTTATATTATAAAACGAATAGATGCCAAGTAGCTTAATGCGAGCAAATTTTGTAGTTTACGTTTACCCGCGTGTGTTTAAATAATAAGGAAAAAGTTATGATAATAAAAGGAAACAGCAAAAAAACAAATCGTCGATTTTATTAAAAGGCTTGCACAGCATTCCGCAAAGAAAGAAAGGGAGATGAGAGAGAGAGCGAGATTTTGAACGAAAGAGAATAAAAATATGGTGATTTGTAATATTTTGTGCCACTCGTTGCCTGTGCCTTTAAGATGGACAAAAGCCTCAAACCACTGCATTCGATTACGATAGTTCTTTTTCTTTTATACCTTTTTATTATTCTCTGTTTTTCTTTTTATCATTTCTTTTTATTATATATAGTGCGAAATATATACGAGAAACAAATAGGAAGACGAGAATCTTGTTACACGTGTGCGTATTTTTTATTTGATAAGAAGCATGTCGGCTGTTTCTCTCCCCCCATATACCCGGTTATACACCCTTTTTCCTTGTAATAACCCTTTTACGAAAAATACTTAACGATCTGTCGTTCAACGCTGCCAAGAACATAGTTGACTAAAAGAGAAAAAGAGAGAGGTTGGGATAGTAGACGAAAAAATTAATTAATGAGTTATATAAGTATAGGTACGCGCGATGATTGTAATGAATTTATAGGAATTAAAAGACTTTGGGATGAGAGAAAGAGAATGTGTGTATGCGTGTGTATGTGCGATGAGAGAAAGAAAAAAACAATAAAAGAAAGTGAAAAACGGTATTAGCGCTATTACAAAAGGTCACACCAGCTAGTCTCGCCTGTAACTTACCCGGTCACACACAATGCATATACAACAAAATAATATTTAATATTATTAATTTAATTATTAATATTATACTGTACTATTACGAGATACATTAAAAACAAAAAACAAAAGAAAAAAGTAAAGATGGAAAAAAATTCAAAGGAATTTTTAGTCAAGTGGCTTATATATTGATTTATTTACAAAACTCCTCATCACGACGACGGACGCAATGTTATATAAGTAATAGAGCGAAAAATTTCCGAACAGCGATACAAAAAAAAGAAAAAAAAAAAAATAAAAGAAGTCGCGGAAAACGTTTGGCGACACAGACAGCTTCGGAAGCCATACGTAAAAGTTTAGCTTCACGCGATTTCGACGCGCGTGCGAGAGGATGTATAAGTTCTTGGCCGCATCGGGAATAAACTATTATAGTGTATATTATTCGACTCGTTTTTCTTTCGTATATATATTAGGCTAATTGTTGTCGAGCAGTATAAGAACGAGATGAATTTGTTTATTTGTTATTACATCAGATATATGCACTTCGTTTTATTATTTAATTTTAAGGCAAATTTTGTTATATGAGAACGCTATAACTGATGATTTTCGTCGCATTAACATTTTTCTTAATATATATAATATATACAGAGTTTATTATTATGTAATATTATTGTTTGCGTTTTACATTTTGTAGTTTAATATTAAATGCCAATTTCTGTACAATTTATATCTTATTTGTTATTTTTTATTTTTACACACTCCTCGACATAACGTTTTAATTTCATTAATATAATATGCTTCTTTTTACACAATTTATGATTTCATGATCAGAGACCGTTACGCGAAGTACAAAGTAAGTATACAATAATAGATTTACTAATTATCCATTTACTACTGTAGGGAATTATATAAATATTTATATACAAATATTTACGTAATCAGGCATCGATAACCATAAAAGTACAATCCACAACTACCTATATAGCGATATGCAGACAGTTACTCTGTACCTGCATTACTTCAACTATATACATAAGTGACGTTTCGTGTTCAGTACACAATTCGCACCCGCTGAGCCAAGCTGTTATATGACCTTATAAAAAAAATTCGGTGCCAAAAAAATGGAAAAGCAATGTCAGCGATCGTCACCACTTAGCTCGTACGTATATACTGCTTTATTCAATTACTATCGTACAAGATCCGAATTGCAAATGACTCACCCGCGCGTACGTATAACGGTCCCCTTCAAAATTATCACCTCAAACCACATACAATATAGCGTAACATGCTGCACACACGCGTTCGTTTCATTCATAATAATCGCAACGGCTATCGCCCTCAAAAAGAGTCGCGCATAAAAAGTTTATCCTGCACGCGCAGCGCGCGCTCGATAACATAAAGCCACGCGAGCGGAAGCTCTCCGAAATGCCCCCTCCACACTTGCACGGGTGCCATTTATCGATCGACGAGCCATCACGCGCTCGTTGCCTTGGGTACTATTAAAGCCAAGGAGTGCAGTGTGTGTGTGTGTGTGTGCATATATAGGTATACAATATGTGTTATAGAAGTGCGCCGTGCCAGATGCGCCGTGGCGCTGCTGCAGCTTGGCCATTTTTAGCCATTTGACATTAGTCGAAGCCCACGTTCTCAATTGTGCGGATGCCCGGATTGTTCTAGAAGTGGAAGAACCGAGGAGTGCCCGTGAGAGGTTTTCGTGGCCTTTTCTGTTCGTTGGGAGAATCGGTTGAGAATCGTAAGTATAAATAAGTTGTCAAGGACGTTTTGAATTCTATGTGTGTGTGCGTGTGTGTTTTTTTGTCCTCAGTTTGTTTCTGATGGTGTATTGATGTGTTTGATTTTGTGTATTTCTAAAATAGCTTGAAATTGATGGAAGCGTTATCTGTGAGCACTGAGAGATATAATACGTATTAATTTTGATAAATATACGAGATAAATTGTTATGCAGACGTCGTGAAGACGTCGGTTATCTTGGATCACTGTCTGTTACGTTGCGTTGCGTATTATGACAGCAATTTCCATAGAATGTACGTAATATTTTTCGCGCGCTTTGATGCTTAAAAAACAATAGAAATTGTATAACAATCTGCTGCTTGATTTTATTAAATGTTGTTTAAATGATAATATCGATCATAATAGGATCTAAAGTATAGACAACCACATGCATTTATTGAAGAAATTTATAAATGAAAAATTCTTGGATTTATTTATTTATAACGTATATTTATTAATAAATATACTTTATAAATAAATAATTCCAAGAATTTTTCATTTATAAATTTCTTCAATAAATGCAGTTGTCTATATTTTAGATTCTATTATGACCGAGATTATGATTTAAACAAAATTTAATAAAATCAATCAGCAGTTTGTTATAACATTTCTATTATTTTTTAAACAAAATAGACGATTGTCTGTATTGCACTAATGCCTGTCCAGGATTAGATTGGATCTGGAATTAAAGCCGTAAAACGACGTTTCTTGGAAGAGAGCAATAAACTGCAGGTCAAGCTATTAGAATTTAGGACCTCTTCAACTTGTTCCATAATATAATATATGGTACGGTCACGGTTTCTCGAGCTCTTTCTTTTAATTCAGTATCTGCAATATACATCCAAACTTTCTTTATGATTTAGGTGTACTATTTAAGAATGCAATTCTCGTATTTGAAAAAGGCACTAATTTTTAATAAATCGATGTTTTTGTTGTGTAATTGAAAACCTGTAGGTATATCTATTTGACAATCACGCTTTTTCAGCTCGAACGTAAAGCCTGTTTTTGCGCATACCTACTGTCGTGCGTAAAATTGAGGGTTTGCGCGTCGTGCACGAAATAAGCCTTGAATAGAAAGACGAATATTTAAAAAATCAAGGAGTAAATAAAATAGAACCATAGATAACACTCGAATCATGTTAGATATATGGTTTCTAAATATTTATTCAATTTTAATGCAGATAACAATGTCGACGGCAAGGAAATCCATTAAATCGTCCAGATCATATTACCCAATGGAGGAGGACACAGAACCTATTATAATACCTGATGTAGAAATAAAAGAAGAAATCATTAATGAACAGTTACCAACGAATGATGATCCAGAGGTAGGTGTAACTGAAAAACAATTATGTATTTTTCTTAATAATTTATTCTCTGAAATCATCTTTATTTTATTACAGTCATTAAAATAATAATAACTAGTGAATCTACCCTTACGAAAAAAAAATCTGCAGCTAAATTTACAGCTGAAGCTGCAGTCTGGCATGCATACTTTCTGCAGAATTTTCTACAGAATTTCTCGCAGCACTCGTAGCAACTTCTCGCGCCTGCTGAAGCAGATTTAGATGCAGATTTTTTCATACGCGTAATTAGATTTAGATTTTATACTTATACCAAATTTAAAAAACTCATAAATACATTTAAAGCTTGGCACATTCCAGTGTATATTCAATCATCATTTACTTTGTTTTGCAGATAGTAATATCAAACAAGGGCGGCCCGAAATTGATACACAAGAACTTCATGTACACTTTGCACAAGAGACAGCCGAACAGTATCCGCTGGCGATGCGTCTTGCGAACGTACCAATGCCGCGGCAGTCTCATTACGAATCGCGAATGCAAAAAACCTTACGTCAGAATGTGCCACAGTCATGATCCCGATTATGAAGCTGCCGAGGTAGCCAGGAAAAAGTGCAAGGCTTTCGGAGAGCCGCTTTCGCAGTTTTTTAATCCAGGTTGGCGCTTGTAAATTTATTCATCACTGTAGTAACAAGTGGCATGAAACATGTTACAGTATTATCTTTGATTGGTCCTTTGTATAAATGTGGATGATTTTTTAAATTGGATTAGAATATAACAATAGTTTATTTAACGGGGCAATTTGTTCGATTAGACTAGTATTTTATATTTTATAATAATAAATAATGCGTGAATTTCAGATGGAACGCTTGTCACCCCGCCAGTTAATAAGCCTTCTACTCCAAAATATACCAAAACAGTTGTTGACGATTTAACAATCGGTAAGTTTTTCAATATTCATGTAAAATATAAAAATATGTTCCAATATTGAACTTCCAATATTTTGATCGTAGACATCTAATTATAGAATATAATTATGTTATAACTGATTTAGCAATTGAGTAAAATGAAGTCTTTTTATGCCCATGATAACTTAATTAGCATATAAATAAAATACGCTGAAAATATTTTCTTTTCCCGATGGGTTAATAAGGAAATGCTATCGATCAGGCAATACTGATTCAAATCACGTGCATAATTATTTATGATTTACTCAATATTTTATTCTACCATTATTATGCTAAATTACGTAAATAAGTAACACAAAAAAACACGGTATTCATTCGATTAAAAAAAGAAGCCTAACGAACCTCCGAAACTACCAGAAGACTCATCCGTCCACTCATGCCACCAAAAAAATCGTGCCATATCTCGATCGGAAATCGGAAATACCAGGCATAGGTATATACAAAGGCTCCGCTCCGCACACTATATCCCAACCGTCCCCGGCGGTTCTCCGCCGCCATGAGGCTCTCATCGTGAACAACCATATACATGTATACAGCATATCTACAAGATATATAATAAAACGAGCTGTGCGCGCGAACGCGGCAACCGATCCCTCTCGCGCGCACGCACAACGTCGCATCAGGCGCCTGCGCGGACAGCTGCCGGGCCGATCGATGGGGCCGTGCGCTCGGCCAGTACGTCGATCGAGCGAGCCTGTATATATATAAGCTGCTTTTCTTTCGACCTCCACATGTGCGTGTGTGAATGTGTCGTCGTGTGGCTTAGCTGTATACATATATATGTGAGATGAAGGAGAACCGGAGAAGGAGGAGGGTGCGATCCCGCCGCCGGGGTTGCTCTCTCTCGGGGGGGTGAGGGGTGAATGTAGGGTGATGCCGAGTGGACCGTGTTGTATATATACATGTAACGTAAGACGCAGTTCCCGTGCTGTATATTGGTGGGGGGATGCTTTTAATAGACTCTCCACTATGTGGACTCGATTTTTTGGGAATCGAATGCGTTGTTCTCGTATTGATGCTTGTGATAGGTTTTAACACGCTATCTTGAATATAACACGAGTAATTTTACTACGATACAATCGTAGCAACATCCCGTGTCTGCGGTATTCTTCTTTATCGAAGGAAAGTCGATAATCGTGCGTACAACATAATCCAAGTGTATATCTCGCGTTATCGAAAAAAGTTTTATTGCCACTGAAATAAATATACAGACTCTCTCATCTAGATACCTATATTATACGAGCGCACGTAAATAGTGTTATCGTTTGCGTCAAGCACTCGACGCTAATTTTGTTTTTACGTATGTACCTACATTTTTTTTAGTAACAAAACGACGTCGAAACTTCTTACAATACTTACTGAAAAAGAAACTCTCCAATCCAAAAGTCTCTCCAACAAAAAAAGGATCTGTCGAGATGCGGTGCGTGCAGCATGCGAGCCGTATATATACAAGTCAGCTCTGAGAGCGAGAGCAGAGACCAAAGGCCGTCGTATAACACACACACATAACAAAAGACAAGGAGCGATTCCGCGCATAAAGCATTTCATAATGGAAGAGCGAGAAAGAGAGTAGAGGGGCATAATGGGGCGAAAATATGCGTGCAGGAAGCGACACACGAGGGATAGAGAGCACACTTGTGAAATTGCGAGAGAATAGGAAGGAATAACGGCGAGGAGCATGTCGTGCGCCGTCGACGTAAGGATAAAAAGGATGCGTGTATGTATGTATGTTACTACACACCTATATGGGACGAGAGAGAGAGAGAGAGCTGGGTGCAGGACAAAGGGGATCGAGCAAAAAAAGAGGATGAATGGGAGGAAACTGCGTTTCGGCGGAACTTGAATTTGTATATAATATTGTGGTGATGTATAGAAAATTAATTCTTTTTTATCAGTTTTCTAGTGAAAATTTTAAAATGTAAGAAAAACTTAAGAAAATGTAACAGAGTGTAATGAAGTGTACGATTTATTGTAATCAAACGTAAGAAAATGTTCGATTTTGGACCTTTTTACGTTTCATTACTTTTTTTAGCATCGGTAAAATGCTATGGTACTTAGGCGAGAATCCAGAGATTTATCACGATGCGAGAAAAGATGTTTATTCAAAAATCTATTACGTCGACAGCCGATTGTGATTCACTCGCGCGCGTTATTCGCACAGTCCGAAAATGACGACAATACCTACCGCGATTTCATTCCAAAAAACTCTCAACGATCTTAAAATAGTACGTAAATACACATTGTTCCTTTTTACTTTCCACAAGTACCTACAATACACCTCGTAAAATCGTTGAAAATACCAAACAACGATCACTCTCTCCGCAAACCCATAACAAGACGAGCATATCACAACATATAGCAGTATATACATAAGTAACCCCATCGCTTATTTCTCGGCATCCAGTAGATATCCGTCGCTCTCGGCTGGCCTCATGCAAGTGGCATGTGCGCATCGTCGACGTACATATCGCGGAGAAAGAGCGAGCGAGAGCAGAGAAGAGAGAGAAGCCAGCAGCGTATAATATACAATATACTAGAGCAGCAGCAGCAGCAGCAGCAGCAGCAGCGGCAGCAGCCGACCGGCGGGCGGCTCGAGCCTC